>PVKU01006521.1:0-102310 GCA_004027475.1 Anoura caudifer
GATACAATCTCATGCTAAGAAACCCCAAGGGTCATGCCAATGGCTGTGTTCAGTGAAGATTTGACACAATGGATGCATTTATAGAAATCACATTTGTATTCAGTGTACAAGTGGCTGCTGTATCCATTACATTATCTAGTCTTTGTAACCACCTTATGTAGATGCTTTTATTATTCTTGTTTTACAGGTGAGAAAAAAGCTCAGACTCAAGGAGAATGAGTAACTTTCTCAAAGCTACACAGCAGCTGAATGTCACCCATTTCTCCGCGCAAGAGGACCTCCATTCCACTAGGTTGAGCTAACTCCTCTCTGGTATGAATTCTAAACTGAAGAGAGAGGAGATGAACACAGTAAAACAGGGCTTCCAAAATTATTTCTGTTAGAAATACAAAAGCTGGGGGTTCTCCCACACCCACCCGTGAACTCTCTGAAGCTCCAGGGGTGGGGGCAAGTGCTCCAGGTGATGCTCCTGACGGGCAGAGGCTGGGAAGCACTGCATCGGGGAGAAGACACACGATGAGCTGCAGCTGGTTTGCTCTCAAGGCCTTGATCTTTTTCATAAGGGTGTTTCCTTTTGATGGGTGTTTGGGGTGGGCCTTTGGGAAGGAAAGTCATGAGAGGTCTTGGCCACTAGTTTATGTTTTATGCACAATTATCTATCCATCTGAGGTTTGGCTTCCCTGCATAGCAAGAGCAACTGTAATTAAATTTCATCTGATGAAACATTGACCTAGTAGACTTTGGATTCAAGTTTTATCTTCCAAGGGATAGCCATCTCTTCCATCTTGCAAATTCTCTGTAGTTCTAAGAGTCACAATTCTTCTGAAAATAAACATTAGCTGTTAAATTGGTTCTTAAATATTCCCTGTCAAGGATCCCCATTGTCCTAAGGCTCTAGAACCTTCAAACTGGAATCAGCATTCTCTGGCAACTTGTCAGAAATGCAGAAGCTCAGACTGTGCCTCAGCTTGCTGAGTCAGAATGTGCATTCAACAAGATGCCTGGTGATTCATGTGTACACAAACATTTGGGAAGCACAGGTTCAGGATGTCTTTCCTTTTTGTAACATTTACAGCTTGTTGAGTAACATCCCCCTTAAGGGAGGTGCTTTACCTTCTTTTTTTTTTTTTTTTTAATCTAGCCCTCCCAACAACCGTTCAACAAACAAAAGAGGAAACTGGCTCTGAAAGATTTAGTTACCTGCCCAGTTAGTGGTTACTACTGAGAGGGAATTAAAAGCAGGCCTGCCTACTCTTCCTTGAAACACTTGCCTTAATACTTTTTCTTCCTTCCCTTCTTCAAGCTTCTCCACTCAAGTCAGTTTTCTTTTTTTCTTTCACAAGCTCTCCAGGTCTTTTTCAAGGTAGCATTACAAGAAACAAACAATAGATAGAAAACCAAAAGTGTATATTAAACTTTTGTGACTAAAATATTTTATTGACAAAATTTAAAATCTGGAACAAATATAATTTAGTATGTGTATTTGTAACATATATGGCAAAATATTAATAATTCTAATACATAAAGAGCTTTTATATATCATAAAATATGTCAACAGGAAAGATAAAAGAAAATATAAGAGACAAAGCCCAATATGAAGAACTTCAATCTCACTATAATAAAAATGTTGTAAAAAGTTATATTATAATCATCACAGAAATGCAAATTAAACAACAATGAGATATCACCCCACACTTGTCAGAACAGCCATCATTGACAAACTGACGAACAAGTACTGGAGAGGATGCGGAGAAAGGGGAACACTTTTGCAGTCGGTGGGAATGCAGACTGGTGCAGCCACTGTGGAAAGCTGCACAAATTTTGTGAGGTATGGAGATACCTCAAAAAATTAAAAAGGGATTTGCCTTTTGAGCCAGCGATCCCACTTCTGGGAATATATCTGAAGGAACTTAAAACATTAATTTGAAAGAATACATCCACCCCTATGTTCATAGCAGCATTATTTACAATTGCCAAGATATGGAGGCAGCCCAAGCGTTCATCAGTAGATGAGTGGACAAAACAATTATGGGGCATTTACACAACAGAATACTACTCAGCCGTAAAAAAAAAAAAAAAAAAAGAAAGAAAATTTTACCATTTGCTACAGTATGCATGGACCTGGAGAACATGCTAAGAGAAATAAGCCAGGCAGAGAAAGACAGCTACCATGTGATTTCACGCATATGTGGAATCCAATGAATAAACTGAACTGACAAGGAGAATGGAGATGGACTCCTAGGTAGAGAGCAGGATGACAGATAAGGTGGGTGGGGGGAGTAAGGGGTGGAGGGAGTGAGCAAAAAGGGAAAAGGACTCAGGGACATGGACAACAGTGTGGTGATTGTGGGGTGGGGGGCTCTGTGGGGACTAAATGGTAATGGAAAAAATACAATAAAATATAAAATAAAAAATAAAAACAGTTATATTTTCATCCTCTAAATTAGCAAAGATTTAAGAGAAAAGATAAAATCCAATGTAGGTGGAAATGGTGGGGGGCAATAGATCTTCAACTAGTTCTATTATTAAAAATGATGTTTTAGAGAAATACTTAGTGAAAAGGAATGATGCTTACCGTATATTAGTAAGTACAAAAGACATGTGGAAAATGTGTATAATAATCCTATTATTTTAAGTTAAAAAGTTTTTATACTGTGTATAGGAAAAAAACTTGGAACAATCAACAATGTTTATCTTTGAACAGAGAACAGCCCTACTGTCTTTAGAATGAAAGTTGCTCATCTTCAGAAAGGGGTAAAGATCAGACTAATGCAACTTAAACCTTAATTTCTCTGTAAAAAAATTAGTAGAAGAGGGAACAATTGACTGGTGGCTGGCTGACTTTTCTCTGAAGGCCAATTTACTTCCAGTTGCAATTTTAATTACTGGTTCATTATTATTAATAAGCAACCATGCCTGGGAGGCTAGGGCTCCTCTATTAATAAAACATTTAACATTATTTTTAGTTTGGAATAAGTAAAATTAATCACCAGAAAAATATGTCTCAAATGTATTAAGTGCGGTGCAATCCTGAAAGTTAACTGTGGCATTATAACCTCTGTCCGCCCTTTGCTGACCATGCCAATCCTGTGACTCTACCTGTTGACATGAGTGGATTGAAATGACCCATTGTTCTTATTCCTCAACCCTACTTGCTCACCACTGACTCAGCAGGCCCCCACCAATCCGAAAATGAATGGTGTAAATTTATGGTCATGTTTCCCCAGCAACCCATCCTTCAATCAGCAACTCCTCACAACTTTCACCTTTAAAATCCTTGCTTTATTCTTTCTACCTTAGAGTGTGTCTTTGGTGTATGCCAAAGGTCACAAATTCATATCAGAATAAAACTCTCTTTTATCCCTCAGAAAAGTCTTGCAAACTTTCATTTACAATTTGCTCATTCATTTATCAGAAATGTGTTGAATGCTTATCATAGGTGAACAAGAGTCAATCCCTGCCCTTGAAGAGTTAAACTCAAAAAGGAGAAAGTGATATTTTCCCTAACAATATTTTAATATGAAAAATTTTGAACACATGGAAGAGTTGAAAGAATTTATGTATAAACTAAATTCTAAAACTAACATGTTGCCATATTTATTTTTGACATATCCATCCTTCCATCCATTCATCAACCCATTTTGTTTTATTTTTTATTTTTAAAGATTTTGTGTATTTATTTTTAGACAGAAGGGAAAGGAGGGAGAAAGAGAGGGAGAGAAACATCAATGTGTGGTTGCCTCTTGCACGACCCCCGTACTGGGGACCTGGCCCACAATCCAGGCATTTGCCTTAACTGGGAATCGAACCAGTGACCCTTTGGTTCTCAGGCTGGCATGCAATCCACTGAGCCACACCAGCCAGGGCTCCATTTTGTTTTTATTTTGTAGAATTTCAAAGTAAGTTGCAAATACATGAATGTCATTAACTTGAGTTCAATATTTGTTTATGTTTCTTTTACATTTCTTAGGTAAAACTGCAGTATGGTGAAATGCACAAATCTTATGTGTGCTATTGGGTGAATTCTGACAAATGCATACATTAGTGTAATTTAAATTTTTATTAAGATACAGAACATTAGCATCATTCCAGAAATTTCCTCCTTGCTCCTTTCCAGTTAGTCGCAGGGCACCTGCCCTCCCACCCAGAGGAAACCACTGGGTTAGTTTTGGTTGTTTCAGAACTTCATATTTCATACAAGTAGATTGATACAGTATATTCCATTAAATGTAAAACTTCATTCACTTAATGTAATACTTTTGGTATTCATTCATGTGTGACCATCACTACTTAACTCTTTCATAGCTGGGGAGTGTTTCACTGTATGATTACACTATACGTTGTTTTTCCATTTTCCTGTTAACAACATATCTCTTTTCAGTTTGGGAATATTTTGAATAAAGTCCAGCCATTGGTAATATATCAAGAATGGTTTGCACTACAATGATGTAACCTGGCAGCCAAGGAGAGTGGACTGGAAAGAGCATGAGTGAGCAATGACAACTTCACTGTACATAGTCAGGGCCGTAGAAGGTCATTGAGTGAGCATGTGTACTGTGTGGCCGTCACATTCAAAATGACTGAGCAAGTACAGCAATGAGTCTGCATCGAATTTTGCATTAAGCTTGAACATCCCTCCGCGAAAACTATTTGGGTGATTCAGAAGTCTTTCAGGGACAATGCAATGAATCCAGTGCAAATAAAAGTGTGACTACAAATGTTTCAAAGATGGTTGAGAATCTATTGAAAGTGATTCATGTTCTGAAAGTCCTGCAACAAGCAGAACACCTGAGAATGTTAGACATATATGGGCTGCAATCAACAAAGATCTATGACTGACAATGTGAGAACCAGAAGCTGATATGGGGATTCCAAAGACTACTGGGTTGGAGATTTTGATGCAGGATCTTGGCATGAAATGTGTTGTGGCAAAATTTGTTCCATGGCTTTTGCTACCAGAGCAGAAGGAACATCGTGCTACAGTTGCTAATGACTTGATTGAAACTGCTACCAATGAACCAGAATTCCTCAAGAAGGTCATAACTGAAGATGATTCATGGGTCTACGGCTATGATCCAGAAATGAAGGCCCAGTTGTCCCAGTGGAAGTCACCTGGCTCTCCCTGCCTGAAAGAAGCACAGCAAAGTCACAGCAAGATCAAGACCATGTTAACCGTATCTTTTGATTGGGAAGGTGTCGTCCGTCACAAGTACGCCCTCCCAGGCCAGACAATTAATAAGGAGTACCACCTCAAAGTTCTTCATTGGTTGAGGGATGCAATATGACAGAAACAGCCACAGCTGTGGGCAACTGGTGATTGGCAGCTTCATCATGACAAAAAGCTTACTCATGCATCACTTCTCGTGCAGAGTATTTTGGTAAAACATCAAATCACCCAGGTGAATCACCCAGGTGACTCAGTCCCCTACTGCCCAGATTTGGCACCCTGCAACTTCTGGCTTTTCCCAAAACTAAAATCACCTTTGAAAGGGAAGAGACTTCATATCGTCAATGAGATTCAGGAAAATATGATGGGGCATATGATGGCTGTTCCAACAAAACATTTTGCAGAGTGTTTTGAACATTGGAAGAGACACTGGCAAAACTATGTGAGGTCCTAAGCTGCCTACTTTGAAGGGGACTGAGGTGTCATTGTCCTGTGTACAATGTTTCTTGTATCATCTTCAATAAATGTCTCTATTTTTTTGTATAACATGGCTGGATGCTTTCTGGACAGACCTCATATTCTTTTCTTTTTGTGGACAAGGGCCTTCATTTGTCTTGGACAAGCATTTAGGAGTGGAATTGCTGGGTAATAAGGTAGGGGCTATACTGAATTTTAAAAGGATTTGCCAGACCTTTTCCCAAAGTGATTGTATCATTTAACAATGCTTTCAACAAGCTGTGAGAGTTCCAGTCCCTCCATATCACCACTGACATTTAGCGTTGTTGGCCTTTTTCATTTTAGCCATTCTAATAGACATGTTGTAGTATCTCATTGTGATTTTACTTTGCATTTCCTTGAAGATTTAATGTTGAACACTTTTTCATGAACTCATTGGCCATTCATATATCTTTCTGAAATCTTTCTGTCCATTCCAAATCTTATGCCCAATTAAAAAGTTGATTGTTTGTCTTTCTATTATTGAGACACAGTAACTCTTTGTATATTCCGGGATTAAGCTCTTTCGTGAAATATATGTTTTGTGAATGTGAGAAGTTAACTTGAAGGTAAAGTGGAAATAAATTCAGGTAATACAGGAGGAGAGAATATTGCTTAGAAAGTCAGCTTTTCCTTGAAGCTCAGTTTTGCAGAAATCACTACTAAACTGTACTTTTAACTAATCAATTAGTCTTTGTTTCCCAACTTGAGCTGTTCTCTAATTTGGGAGATAAGTAGGTTTTATCTGACGTAAAATATACCATCAAACTGGCTTCCTCATCGTCCATCTGACTAGTTCACTGGGCCCATGATCTCTCTTCTGGACACTGCAGTAGTGTCCAATTCCTTCATGCCACTCTGTCCGTCCCCCACAGTCCATTCCCCAGGTGGCTGCTATGGTGCCACCTTTGGAAAGCTCTCTTGCTCCGAATTCTGCAATGGCTTCCCATCTTTCTGAGTTCATTTCCCATCTTCTTCTGTTACTTCACGAACTGACTCATTGCTAGCCACACCGACTTCCTTGCCATCTTTGGAGATGCCAAGTACACTCCTGCCCCAAGGCCTTTGCACTTGCAGCTTCCCCTGTGAGGCACGCTCTTCCCCGGCCTCACTTCATTCACCTCTCTTCAACCATCACCTGCTCGGAGAGACCTTCACTCATAAACTAACAAAGCAAAGCCTTTCCAAGCTCTTTATATCTCCTTATCCTGCTTTACTTTTCTTCACAGCACTCATCGTTATCTTTGCCTGCTTGCTATAATTGAAACATTATTTGTAATTGTTTACCCCCTTCCTGCCCCACTAGAATGCAACCCCCCTGAGGATGGAGCCTCGTCCACCTTACTCTCCACTCTAACTCCAGTATCTAGCATGGTGACTGGCACACAGTAAACATTCTCTAAGTATTTGTTGAATGAATGGACAAGAAAAGAACTGAACCAGATGCAAATGTCACTGACTCCAAGGATTCCATAACCTTGGTTGTGCTGTGGTGGCTCTGGAAATGCCACATTGAAGACAATGGGGTGCTTTGTTTAGACAATTCATTTCTACCTGGAAGGCAGCCCCAAACTTTGTTGCCAAGCAACCACTAACTGCTTATGACCCACAAATATAAAAACTCACATCATTATAAAATAGGTAACAAGGCAGTTTTTCTATACCTTACCAAGCATTTTCTTGTTGCTGTTTAATAAACTTGGGGCAAAAACAGCCGTGTATGCTAATGACTTCTTGCTATAAAAGGAAAAGAGGCCACAAGTGGTTTCCTGCCAGGAAGAGTAATGTAGTTGCAAGTCAGTGTTTGGAAAGTGTTCAGGTAAGTAAACCAGAGCGTTCATTGAGCTTTCTTTTTCTTTCCTTTTTTAAGAGTGTTTTAAAAAAAATAGACTTTATTCTTCAGAACAGTTTTAGGTTTACAGAGAAATTGTGTAGAAAAGACACTTCCCATATGCTCCCTCTCTCAGTTTCCTCCATTGTTAACATCTTGCATTGATGTGGCACATTTGTTACAACCGATGAACCAATGACGCTGCATTATTAGTAACTAAAGTCCACAGTTTGCATTAGGGCTCACTCTTTGTGTTGTGCCTTCTACGGGTTTTGGCAAATGATAATGTAATTCATCGCCCTAAAAGTCCCCTGTGCTCCAATTATTCAACCCTTTCCGCTCCTCTCCCCCATCCTCCACTGCTGGCAACCTCCATCTTTTCATTGTCTTTGTAGTTTGGCTTTTCTTTATAATAAAAAAGTGATTATTGTACATGAGAGGGGAATCAAAAAGAAGTAAATAAAAATCAATGGTGGTATTTTGCCCAATTCTCCTTTGTATCTCCTTCATCTAGAATAGTGAGTGGGGGATAACTGGGGAAAACCTCTTTACATTTGGATGTATTTCCTTTCATACATGTGATTAGATATGCATATATGATTGCATGCATACTTAGAGAACAGTTTCTTGTATATGAAAGGATAAACCATTCATAAGATTTATTAAATGTTTAATAGGCACTTCATATCTGCCCTTTCTTTATCTTCACCACAAAAAAACATTGGGAAATTGCAGATAAGCTCGAGGTACTTCTTAGCTGTAAGGGACTTATAATCTAATTAACAATAATAGTTAATAATGGATACTTGTAGTTTGCAAAAAAATTTTCACATGAATGATCATACCTTCAAAGCAAACTTGATTTATGAATTATTATTAATGTTATTTGCTCTGAGTTCAAGTGACTTGTCCTGGACCTGATCTAGTTTTAAGTTGTTATTTTTTTTTAATGCCAAATTCTGCACCATAATCTATTAATTCGTACTCAGCTTGTGGTGAACCCAAACTTTTTTCCTATTTGTCTCAATGTTTAACAATGTTCATCTTCATTCTAAACTTGTGCAGTTGTTAAAGTTCAATAATGTGTATTTTTCTCTCAATAAACATAAAAAAATTTACTAAGCAGCTACAATTACGCTGGGAGATTTGTGTATGTGGATGAAAACATATTTGGTCTTTGTCCTTGAGGGGCCTCAGGCTGTTCAGTCTCTGCTTGTTTGATTGACTAGGTTGCAGTGATGAAGATTTTTTGAGTTCCCTCTCACCATTAACGTATCATATGCACTTTTGTATCGTTTGCAAATTTAGGAACCACATGTTATGTTCTCATCCACATTCTTTCTATTTCTATGTCAGATGCTTCACATTTTCTTTCTTGATGAGCTTAAAGAAGAGGGCTAAAGATGGAGCTCTCTTTGGGTAAAGTTATTGAACAAATTATTTAGTGAGCATTTATTCCTCTTGTTTACAAAGGTATTATAAAAGACGTTATCAAATGATTTCTGAAACATAAAGTCCACTATATCTCAGTATTTCCTGATATCTAGTGATTAAGCGGAGGAACTGTGGAGTACAGAACCCTTGAGTTCAAATCCCAGCTGCCCCACTTACTAGCTCTGTGATCTTGGACAGGCTACTTGATATCTCTGTACCTCAGTTTCCTGTGTTTATAAATACATTTGTAAATTCAAAGCTTATTTAAAAATGGTAAATTGATAAATCTGAAAATATAAACATGAGTGATTTTCTAGAAAAATATAATTAATGGTATGATATATAACAGCACAAAATGCTTCTTTAGTTCAACTTATTAAATATACATTAAAAATTCTAAATAAAATTTTAGCAAGTTCATTTAAAAATTAAGAACAAAGTTGAAGACTTACGCTACCTGATTTCAAACTTACCATAAAGTCACAATAATCAAGAAAGTGTGATAATGACAAAAAATAGTCATATAGAACAATGGAATAGAATAGACACCAGAAATAGACCGAAGCATGCTTATAATCAATTGAATTTTGACAAAAATGCAAAAACATTCAATGGCGAAAAGACCACCTTTTAAACAAATGGCAATGGGGCAATTGGGAGTCTCTATGTGAAAACAAAAAAGAGTAACAACAATAACAACAACAATGAAAACTTGGCCCTCACCTCACACCTGTGAAGTCACTAAATTGAAATGGATTGTAGACACAAATGTAAAGAAGTAAGGCTATAAAACTTTCAGAGGAAAACATGGAAATATAGGATAAAATCCTTACAATCTTAGGCTAAGCAAAGATTTCTCAGGTAGGCCCTGGCTGGGTAGCTCAATTAATTAGAGCATTGTCCTGATAAGCCAAGGTTTGTGGGTTTGATCCCCAGTTAGGGAATCTATGAGAATCAACCAATGAATGCATAAATAAATGGAAAAACATCAATGTTTCTCTTGCTCTCTCTTTCCCCATTTCTCTCTGTCAAATCAATAAATAAAATAAAAAAGAAAATGATGCATTATGAAAAACTAATCAAAAGAAAGCTTGCAGTTATAACAATATTGATATCAGATACCTAGTGGTATGCAGGTACAAGCAGAGCCGACTTGCTTTGTTTCTGGTGGGTACAAATAAGCTCACCTGTATTTGCTTCTCAACTACTTTTATGATCCCTTCTCTTCCTAGAAGATTCCAGGCAATTCCAAGGATGTCTCATGGCATTCACAAAAATATGTTGTAGGATCACAGAATCATCTAATTTATACATTCATCACTGACAATTATTTGTGGGCTGAGACTCATGTCTCAGGCATGTCTCATGCCTCTGATTGTACCTGCCCCTGGCCTGCATCTTGTTTTCCTAGGGCTGCCGCCTCTGCTGCTGGCTTCCCACTGCCCTGCTCTGGAAACACTGCCAGCTGCCACAGCCAGTCACCAACAGAGCATTGCCGCCAGTGCTCCCTAGCTCAAGGCAGGAGCTCATCATTTCACCTGAAAATGGATGGACTGGGAAATGACTTCTCCTTGGAGTCAGATCCTGTTGGAGAGGTCTCTTAGCCAGGTAGCTTTGGGCCACAGCTCTTCTAGTGTTATGCACCTCCTCCGGGGTAGGGTGCTGCGGGGGGCTGGTTTCAGGTAACAGCTGTTCTGCTGCACCTGGAACAATTTCTTCCCTTTCACCGCAGGCCCTGTTGCCAAGTCCAACACATGAAGCTAGACTTTCTTTCTTCTTTTTTTTTTATTGTGGATTTTCTCCTGGGGAACCTCATAATTCCCTTCCCTTATTGTGATTTGCCCCTGTGGGTCCCTCATACTCATCATCCCATTCACCATTATGTCCACTCTCCATGCCTGCATGTGCCCAAATTCTGTTCATTGATACGCTTGGACTACATTTCCTGGGAGCTCCATTTAATTCAGCTGATGCAAGCAGATACCGTGGAGAAAGCTACTAATACTCAATTTTCATTTAGGTTCCACCAAAATCTGGTCATAGCAATTTAAACTACCACAGTACATACCCATGGATTGTGGCATGAGACCATCTACAAGTGAATCCTGAATGGTCCAGGAGATGGGTTCCCCCTTAACATTTCCTTAGGGAATTCACAAAACTGAAATGTGGGGAAAAAAAAGGTTAAATTGCTTCTTATCGATCACATACAACAAGGGACCCAAGGTGGAAAATCAAAGGGTAAATTGCAGATTGGGATCAAACATGGGGGTTTTGAAGTCATCAGGCCTGGGTTCATGTCCAGCGTGATGTAACTGTGGACACAATTTCTTTGAGCCTCACTAAGATTCCTCACCTGTAACATAGGGTGCGTGATACCCCCACTTCCTAGGGAGCTGGATTACAGTAGCTAATGTTGGTAACATAGTAGCTGGAAAAGAGTTAAATTCTCAGAAATTGTTAGATGTGATTACTTAGCATCTTTTGATCAGGACCTTGAAACATGGGTAGGTTTTGGGTGAGAGCAAGAACATTCTAGATAGAGTACACGAGGTACAAGGTGCAAGGTACACTGTGATTGGTAAACAGGTCACTTCAGATGAGCCATTTAACGTGCGTGAGGGGAAGAAGGGAGTTCATGACCAGAGCTGGGTGGTCTCGGAAGCCAGAATGAGGAGTCTGGGGTCCAGTCTCTGGTCAATGAAGCCACGCAGTCCTGTGCGGTACTTTAGAGATGCTGCTGGACTTTAGAGATGCTGCTGGACTTTCACTGCTCCCGCGTTCCTCCTAGTTCTCTGTCATAATCCAGGCATCCAGTCTCAATCATTCCACCGTGGCCCCTCGTTTGCCATCTTCATGATGAATGTTGTCTCCTCACTGACCTCCTTGCATCTCCTCTTGCACCTCTCCCCACTGTCCCCTATACAGCAGCTGTTAGAGTGATTTTCTAAAATGCAAATATGATCACCTGCCTCATCTGCTTACACCCCTCAATGGCTTCTGTGGCACTTTGGGCAAAATCTAAAGCCCTTATCATGTTAGAAACCCTTGGTGAGAGGTAGCCTCTTGTTTTCCCTTTCTAGCAGTCAGCACTGTGGTAGGAAAAGAGCATAAATTAAAATGGGTAACTTGATGGGTGTTTAGTTGAGGAGGCTGTTTACAAGATTGTGGGCAGGATTTGAAGAAACTAACAAGGTGTAGTGCCGCCCTTTGGGGGCAATGACTCCAGGAACTGTTACCACCTGTAGGGCTGAAGGACGAGTGGAAGCAGTCATTACAGAGCCGACGGAAGATCTCCCTGGAGAGGGTTCCCTGATGGGAGTCACGGTGTAGGAAGTCATGGTTTCAACCAATGACAGCCACCTGTCAGGGTGGAGTTGAGGGAGTCAGTCCCTTTGATTTTGTTCTCCTCCCTCTCTCTGCTCTCCAGCCAGGGCCTCTCCGTGGCCAAACCCAACCAGAAGCCAGAGGGCATGAAGCCCATTGATGCAGTCCATACAGGTGAGCTTCCCCAGGTGAGAGTGCAGCAAGCACATCTGCAGGGCCCCTGTACATTTTTTCTTTAAAGGGACCTTTTCTTTGAATACACGGTTTCCCTCTGTTTCTCCATGCTCACCCCTTCACCTAGCTAATGCCTGCTCTTCACTCAGCTCTCAGCCTGAATATCACTTATTCAGGAAAGAAGCCTTCTTACCTTATTGCAGTTTAAGTCATATCCCTTTATCACCTGCTCTCATGGCACCCTTTAGTTTTCTCTTGGTAGCATATCCAACTTGCATGATAATTAATTATACAAGTATTTGTTTAGTGATTGTCTCTCTTAAGACTGAGAACATAGGACCCCAGTGGTCTGGTTTTTCACCCGCCCCCCCCATCTCCAACCCCTGAGTGCAGTGGGCCATGTAGTAGAAGCCCAACACATATCTGTTAAATAATTGAATATTTAGTACCCACATTGTCCAGTCTTCAAATTTCTCCTTGTGTGACACCTAACTTTGATTAGACTAGGTTTTGTTAACAGGTGCGAACTTGACATTCTAATGAGTCAAAAGACTACAAGGTATTTTGGCAAATATCTTCTGAGTGCCTACAATGTTCTAGGCATTGCTAAGATCAAGGGGTACAGAGATGAGTGACATTTGGTATCTGTCCTCAGGAGTTCAGATTCTAACAGGGGAGACAGTAACATACACAAATACCAAGTGGTGCTACCAGAGCTGTTCCAGAGGTCTCAGTAACTTTATCTCTGGAGCGCAGAGTAGAGAACAGATCATTCTGTCTCTGTCTTAAGGGCTGGGGGCAGTTCAACATTGGACATTTGAGGGCCAATGAGGTTTGGCCAGGTGAGCGTCTTCCAGGCAGAAGAAACAACAGAAACACAGATGGAACATGGAATTGCACGATCTGTGTCCTTTCCACAATTAGAGGTGTACAATAGCCAGCAGAGTTTTCGAGGATGTTTGAAAGTCTAATGTGATTTTACACAAACAACGTAGTGAGGGACAATAGCAAGGAGACATTGGAAGGCAGAGGAGGAAGGAAATATTTGGAAGTCCACAGAATTAAAGGGCAAGTTGGACAGTAGCCAGAAGTAGCAAGGGAGAATCGAAGGATGACAAATGGCTTTATAGATATTCAGAGTACTCCGGAAGGGTTCCTGCTTTAAAAACCTCAAGTCTACACCGTCCTGGCGCTGGTGTCTGCCTTGTGATCTGAAAGCAGACCTGCCATGTCCCAGGACAGCGTGTACTCTTGCTGGGGCTCCCAAGTCTGAGGCACTGGGTGGTTTTGTTGGCAGTGCTTGGTGGTACTTTTGAAATAACGTTTCCCTCTCATTGCCAACTTTGTTACATTACCTTCATTTAGGATTTTTGTCAATGCTCCTCTCCAGACTGTTTCTGAAAGCATCTTTTGGTAATTCATGTCCTTGCCACCTGCTGATTCACCAAATTCTCATTGCTTCAATGTCATCTTTTCATTTTTTCCATTTGTGCTGGATTCTGAAGCCAGCCAGCACTTTTCTTAATTGATGTATCTCATTTACCTAAGGGGCCTGCATGGTTTATGCTGGGTATTGTGCTAAGTGCTGGATGGATGTATAAAATATGGTCTTTGCCCTCAAGAAGCTTAAAGTCTAGCAGATGATACAAATGCAACACAGATTTTTATGTTACTAAGAGATTAGATCTTAACTGTTCCCACCACAAAAAAAGAAATGATAATTATGTGACATGAGAAAGGTGTCAGCTGATGTTGTGGTGTTAGTAATATTGCAATATACAAATGTACCAATTCAACACGTTGTATACCTTTCACTCATACAATGTATGTGTCAATTACATTTCAGTAAAAAGTTTTAAAAGAATACAGTTAATTATAAGCAAAAAGAAAAGAAAAACTGTTAGCCTTTTCACAGATATTTTACAAAAAGTTTCAAAATGTCTTTTAAAAAGCTCTCAAAATGTTCTTCCCTTAAACAAATATTCATCCTTTTTAAAAAAATAATTGTGAGATCTGGTATTTTTTTCCCCTCAAATAAACCATTAGAGCTCCCATGAGATCATTCTTCCATAAATTTACCTGTGGTAGGCAACATTTATCATCTTAGATAAATCAAATAGAAATTGAGAAATTTTGTTATTCCACTACTTTTTTTTTAAAAGAATGGAAACTCTTTTCTCTTTTTGATGCTCACACAGTGGGCGATTGTTAATATTCTAGAAATAATTAATGATTACTTTTAAAATAAAGCATTGTCAAAATAATAAAGACGACTTAGAGATCTCTTTTCATAGGATATTGCCAACAAAACAAACCAAACAGATTTTCATAAAAGTAGGTGGTAAGTTTGTTTTTCTTGCTTGTTCATTTGTTGCTTTTAGTTTTATATCCAACATATGAGTGAAATCATATGGTTCCTCACTTTTTGGTCTGACTCATTTTGCTTAGCAGGATATTCTCGAGGACCACCCATGTTGTTGCAAATGGCAGTGCTTCATCTTTTCTGCAGACACAGACAACAGCGTGGTGGTTACCAGAGCGAAGGGGGTGGGGAGTTGGAAAGGGTAAGGGGGGTCAAATATATGGTGACAGAAGATGATTTGACATTGGGTGGTGGACACATGATGCAGTATACAGATCGTGTATCACAGAAATAAACACTCACAACCTATACAATCTCATTAACCAAAGCCATCCCAGTACATTTAAGTCAAAAAGGAGATGGTAAGTGAAATGATAACCACAGGGTGTTAAGGAAGGTCCCTGAGGCAGGCTGCAGGGAAGTCAGAGAAGGCATCTTGGGGAGATGGCATCTGAGCTGAACTTCAAAAGGTGGGACAGTTAGTTGAGCAAAGGTGAATGGAGGGAGGGCCCTCCAGCAGAGGGACAGTGTATGAGCACAGAAAGGAATGACAAGTGGGCATAAAGTTGGTAGGGTAGACAGGGATCCTGGAGGGCTGTGAATGTCAGCAGTTTGCTTATTTTTGATAGATTTAAATTATGGGCAGTCGTTGTAGGATTTTGTGATCAGATCTACATTTTAGACACCTTGTTAGCTGTGAGAAAGATGCATTTGATTAACATAGTATAGGGTGGGAAAGAAGGTTATAACAGTCCAAGTGAGAGGTGGTGAGTGGCAACAAAGTGGAGAAGAAGACAGGGGTTTTGAGACATACTGAGAAGGCAAATGCAGGCGGGACTTGGTGATTGATTAAGTGTGGGAGTGAGGAAGAGCGAAGTGTCCAACAGAGAGCTCCTGCTGAGATCCTGGTTTCATACCTATGAATGAACCAGCTAATGACTCCGATTCAGTGTTTTGCACATGAGGCTAGGCCTTGACATTGAGCTTGACTCCATCACTTATTAGTTTGAACCCTACTTTAGTCATCCCCCAAATGAATCTCATCTGTAAGATGGAACAGTAAGAGTGGCTTCACAGGGGTTTAAAAAGGATTAAATAAAATAAAAGATGTGAGGGATTTGTAAAGTTGAAAGGACTAATCACGGGCAAAATGCTATTGCTCAAATACTGTCCCCGTGTGATCTTTACTGATCAAATTGGTAAATTGTATTTCTGTTTGTAGTTTGCAAAATATGAACCTCTTCCAATACTGACCATGGAGAAGACTGATTCTGTAAATAGCATCCAAACACTTTGGATTTGAGGGTGGGGCAGGGTAGAAGCCAGATAAGAGAAATCACTTTGTGTCCTGTTTTAAGTAATAGTCACCTGTTTTTCTAATTTAATAGCATACAATTTAAAGGAAGCATTATATTGTACCAATATTGTAGCCAGTGATTATGTCATAAGTAACTGAAAGGACCTAACAGTGCTGGAGACATGGTTTGTTCTTAATAATGTTAATTTTCTTTCTTCTGTTCTTTCTTCAGAAAAAAAAAAAAAGAAAACAGCAATTTCTCTTGTAGTCTGAGCTCCAAAACTCAGTGTAACAACAAAGGCTCAGTAATGTCTGCAGGGCAGTAAGTCCATCATCATTTTCCACTACAAGAGGTGTTTTTTGGTTTTGTTTTTAAATAGGAGAAGTATGGGCAACTAAAACACATCCTTGTATTGGTGATCTCAAATAATTGCCAATTTTAGAAAATAACTTAAAAGGTTAACAATTATTCATTTTAAAAAATTGAATGTCTCACTAAGAAAAATTAAACACGGCTTGGAGAAAGTTGGCTTTGCAATGTATTTTTAAAGTTGTGGCTGGCATTCTAGAGGATTTGCTACACTTCAGAGAAAATATTAAAGCTCTAGTGAAAATAGTTGACTTGATTTGGGAAGGATCTGGGAAGTTGCTCACCTTCCCCAGCTTACCCCCGATGGAACTTTTCACTGCTTCTTAGGCATGTAGCAGCTCAACAGAAAAAAACAAAACAAAACAAAACCCTGGCTTTGGCTGGGTCTGATTTCTGTCTCCACGGTTAAGGGAGATAATACAGCATTGTAGCTTAAGGGAAGGGAATAAAGGGTTTTGAACATCTGTTGGAGCAAGTGGTTATTAACAGCTTTGCCCAGAGTTGGGGGTGGGAGATGTGACATGTTTGTGTGTATATGGTGGTGGTGGGGGGGAGTGGACTGGTAGAGGAGGAGCTTAATTTTGTCACATAAAAAAGGAAATGGGGAGGGCTGGGGTGGTGGGCTGGGATGGGAGAAAAAGACAGAAAACTGTACAAGAACAATAATGAAAATAAATTAACACCCCCCAAAAAAAGAAATGTGGTACTTTATAAATAGGGGGTCTGTTTTCAGTTTGGATTCCTTCTGCCAAAGGTGCTTTAAAACTCCTTCCAGAGCCATAGCTAAGTCTGGAAACCAGATTACAAAGGGAAAAAACAAAACCAAAACTAAAACCTGTCTCTAGACAAAATGAGCCTGGTGAGTAAAGAATGATTAGACAGAGATCCACTGCATCTTAGAACCTTTGAATTAGCAAGTAAAAAATCAGAATGCAAGGTCACAGCAATTCAGAATGCAAAGATTTAGCAAAATACGGAACCGAAACTAGAGGTGTGCACTGTGGCCCAGAAAGAGCAATGAGAACATACACAGAGCTTCAGTCCCTCACAGCACAGAGAACCGGCCACGCCCACAAAGCCTCTTCTCCACCCTCTTAGGAGGAACTAGAGATAGAGAAACAGAATTTAAGAATATATATTTTATCAATTCTCCCTTACCGAATGGACACTTTTTGTCTTTCCCATAGGCCCTGAGTTCAAACAAACAAACAAACAAACAAAAACAACCTCTGTGAGTCACAAAAATTACAGGGCCCAGACCTAGAGCAAGTTGAGCAGGCCAGCTGTCCCCTTGCAGAATTCCCTCTGCAAGGGCCTTTTTTGTGCACATTGTTGATTCACCAAAGCACGTTAGTCCCCCTTCCACTGCGGCATGAACTGAATTCAAAATGGTCAACCTATTTTTAAACAAATTCATTCTTTCTCTCCCCTTATGAGACATGTCCACCTGTGCCATAAGCTAAATTGTTATATGTAAGTAGGTCTATTTATGGACTCTTTAATTTCACTGATGTGATTCTTTATTCATGCACTAATAGGACTTTTAAAAGCCACTCTACCTCAATAATAAACTTTAATCTGATAGGGCCAGCATGTTCTCATTATTCTTTTTCAGAGCATTCCTACTTCTCATTTTGATTTTTTCCTATGTTTGGACAAGTTCCTTTTCCATCTACCATACAACATCTCTTTTCTCGCATCTTCCATAGTTTTCAGAGTAAAGCTTCAAAAAAAGCCCTTCAACAGTGGTTTAAACTTTTCTTCACAGGTCCTCTAACTTACATTTTTCTTCACCCTAATCCTTCAGTGAATGTGGAGAAACTGTGGCAACTTGGAGACCAACATGTGAGAACAATCTCTCCCCTATAGTTAGTTTATTTCATTCTTTGCTCACTCATTTTGTAGCGCTCAGCTCTCTAATTTTGTTCAGGGTAGTCCACAGGATTTAATTTCTTTCTCCTTTGATGCTTCCCCCAACACCCCCATTTAGAAACCTCTCCCTTAGCCAAAGTGCTTGCCTTGCAGTTATACTACATGTCCTGGTCCCCTTTGGCCATCCTAGCCCTGGTGACCTTGCCTTTCTCTGAAGTTCTGGAGCACGGGTAGTTAATGTGTATAACATTCACTTGACCCATTTACCGCTCAGCCAACCTGGCATGGTTACTTGTCTTTTTGCCTCTACATCTCAACAGGTTATTAGAGAGACCAAGTGTATCATCTTTTGTTCGTTCTCCCTTCCCTCTCCTTCTTCCTCAGCTCAGCTGAGACATGCCCTGTGTTTCAGGTGTTTTGCACTTTCTTTAACCACTTACTGTTGGTAACAACCATCCTGCCTCTGTGCTTGTACCCAGATTGCTCTCTTACAGGGATGCTTTAGAAGTGGAATATGAGGTAAAAACTAAAAAATTTCAGGCAGTGAAAATGACACTTCAAAATTCCCTCAGTGCAAACTGAATGATTGATAGCATAGTCTACTCAGCAGCACTTTCAATTTCTTCTCTTGCCCTCTGAGATTATGCCCTTGGAAAAGAGTGGTGGGCTGCTGGCGCCATTTCAATTCTGATCTCACTCCCTCGTTGGTTGAGTCCTACAGCTGGATTCTTATCACCTAAATGCCCTAAAGATGATGCTCCACCACATTTGCATTCTTTTAATTTTTCCGGCCTTCCCAAGTCTCACTTCCTCTTCGAAGCTTCCACAGATATTCCACAGAAAGCCCTCCCCTTTCTGAATTTCCCTGAGTTTCTGCAGAGCTTCCTTTGGGTTTTGGAAGGTACCAGTGTGGTGCTTGTCTGTTCCAGAGCAGCTCGCACTTGGAGCATGGACGCCAGAGGAGTTTGAAACGTGGTCCTGGTGTCTGCTAGCTGTGCGACCTCGTATGTTACTTAAACTCCCACAGACGACCTCAGTTTCCTCTTCTGTAAAATGGGAATAGTCGTTATGGTTTCTACCTCGCAGGATTTTTATGAGTATTACATGTAAAGTGCTTAAAACAGTGCCTGACCCAAAGTAAGCAGTGTGTGTGTGTGTTTAAATTATGCTCTCTCACCTGATATTGTATTCCCATCCAAACATGGCTAACAGAGGAAGAAAAAAATAGTGTAAACACTTACTCTTCACTGAGACATGTGAGCTGGCTCCTCTCTTCTCTCAAAAATAGAAATCCCGGTCCTTTTAATCAAAACGAGCACTTTTCAACCCCACTGACTCTGCACGTGGGGCGTGAAGCTGTTACGAAGGTCATCCTGTTACTACTAATTGTGGTTAAAGTACTGACATTTTAATATAAATAACTAGAAGGTTGAATTCTCAAACACCTTCTCAATTGGGCACTGAAAGAAAAGACAAGGGGACAGAAAATGAGTTAGCAACTCGGGAAGCCCCCGGGGGGGTGCCCCACCAGGGCATGTCCCTGGAAACATGTTGGGCAAACGCTGTAAGAGACCCACCAGTGTGAGCCAGGCACCCATCAGCCCCTTGCTTAGTAGCTCCTTAAAATGTTCCTTGGGCATTTCATAAATTTAAACTTTTTTCTAATAAAGATGCTAACGTCCTTAAAGTCAAAGGGCTGTGACTTACAGTCCTCTTAACCCCTGGCATGGCTGAGAACACTGCACAGCTCAATAAGGCTTTGCTGGTAAATTTATTAAGGTGGGTAGGACAACGCCAAGCCAAACCACAGTCGGAGAACACCTACAAGCAGTAATAAAACTGCCTACAAGTCTGAACCCACTTATACATTGGTGCAACTCCTAAGAACACTGATTTCATCCCAATTCCTCTCATCCCATAATGAAAAGCCAGGTGGTGAAAGCCAGGTGGTGAAAACCAGGAAAGAGACAAGTGTGGGGCCTGATTATGCTAAATGAAATAAATCAGATGGAAAAAGACAAATTCTGTATGATCTCACTTATACGTGAAATCTAAAAAAGGTGGACTTGTAGAAACAGAGTAAAAAAGTAATTACCAGGGCCTGGTGGTGGGGGGTGGGGATAATGCGCAAATGTTGGTCAAAGAGTACAAACTTTGGGGGATCTAATGTACAATTATGTGAGTAATGCTGTATTATATACGTGAAAGTGGCTAAGAGGGTGGAACCTAAATGTTTCCACAAAAAGACGTGGTAACAATGTGACATGCTGGCGGTGTTAGGTAACCGTCTGGTATAATCATTTTACAATATCTAAGTGTATCAAATTAACACGTTGTGCACCTTAAACTATGTTGTATGTCAATTAGATCTCAATAAAGCTGGGGGGAAGAGACGTGAGGGACTGGATCATCCAGTTTAGAGGTTTACTGAGTGTTGACTCCTCTCAGGAGAGAGCCCTGTTTGCTGATCTTCTGTGTTGACTTCAGAGAGTGGCTCTATGGCATCAGTCAGCACCAGGGGGCAGGAGAGAAAGCTGCATGAACGGAAACGAGCTAACTCAGGACTGTGGAAGCAACAGTACAAGGTGCCTACACAGTTCTTGGCACCTAATAGATAGGCTATATGTGTTAAACGAATCCAAAAGTTTAGTTATTCTTTAAAAGTGATTTCTTAATTACAGAAAGCCATGTTCGGTGTAGAAAATTTAAAAAACACAAGCAATTGTTAATTACTGGATCTCAGCATCAAACAATAAGCACTGTTAGTATTTTGGTAGAACATATTTTATTTTCTTTGTATGCATACCTTTCCCCCCAAATGGGATCACAATACATTCTTATTATTTTATGTGTCTCCATACCTTTAATTGGTAACACCATTTTTTTAAAGCTCAACATATGATCATGGATGGAGGAGAAAACTTGACCCAGTGTTTTCACTTTGATTCTGACCTGACCGGTCCTTGACAATCGGCACAGCTTCACTGAGTTTTAGATCTCTCATCTGTGAAACAAAGACTTTGAAGCCAATGACACCTGAGGTATTGTCCATCTTTATCATTCTAATTGTTGATGTTTAATTAAAGCAAAACAGTATGATACAGTGGTTGTTGCTCCGGCAGCAGCTATATTTTAATCCCAGCTCTACCTGTGAGGTCCTGGGCAGATTTTGACCTTTAAGTGACTCGGTTACTTTATCTTTAAAATGGGACTAATAATAGAACACACCACTTAGGGCTGTTGTGAGAATTAAATAGATAAGACAGAAAACACTGTATTTGGCTCCCAGGATAGGCTCCACGAGCATTTATCACTACCTATTATCAATATCATAGGTCAGGTTCTGGCCTCCTGAGGTAGCAGAGTAAAAACTGCTACTGAAGAATGGAATACTGACCAGGACTAATGTGGGTTGAATACATGTGCTGGGCACTGGGTTGAGTTTTGTCATCTGCACAATTTTAGGTAATCCTCAGAGCAACTTTACTATCTCCACTGTACAGGAGGAAATTGAGGCTAGATCTTCCCTAGGTTCATGCAGCTGGTAAGTGTCAACCCAAAGACTAGTCCTTGCAGGTAGTTTTGGCTGGGCTGAGGGGCTAGTGAACCTGCTACTACGGGTGGGTGTTTCACTTCACAACTCCAGCTCCAGCATTAAGTATCTTTCCCAGTGATAACCAGCATGTGTTTCTTTTCCTTCATTCTAATCACTGCACTTTAACAATTCCAATGTTTGACAGTTATTTAAAAGACACAAGGAATTTTATACTTTTTAATTGTCTCCTGGATATTCAAGTTAATAGAGGACCTGGGTTTTATAAAAATAATTCATACTCAATTTAGAAATTTTATGGTTGTAACTGATGGTCTAAAAACTCCCAAACTAAACAACACAATGAAACCACAGTGAAAGTAACTGGCTCGGCAAGTCATGAAACTTACAGTGTAATATTTTAACATTTTGGCTTCCATATCTCTGCCAAAGGACGTCAGAATGGAGTCAAGGGATTTGGGTTGATCACTGGCTCTGTGGCTGACTGGCCGTGAGAGCGAAAAAGCCATTTCATTCCTGGCTTTAGTTTTCTCTTTCAGGGAGAAAAACTGAAGACTAGACCGAAATACTAAGTGCCCTTTAATTAAATGCCACCTCACTTTTACGGGGCTAGCAGGCTTTATTAACATTTGTCAGAGAACAGTTCATTCCTGGCAGCCTTCAGTCTACCATGAGGTGCGTTTGTGGACACACCCTAATCAAAATATATGCAGCCAACTTCTTGCTCTGGCTAGGGTGAGGGAGAAGACGCCCAGATGCACCTAACACTGATCAATATAAATGTTTCAAATGATATATACATGGGGAAAGAGTCACAGCTTTCTGTGCCCAGATTTAACTGTGCACAGACAAGACTCTCACGGCATCTCCCTCCCAGCATCCTCGCTGAGCTGGCGCCCAGCCTGGGCGAGATTTGCGGGGTTCTCCCTTTGCTACCACCCGCTACGTGCGGTACGGAGCAGTCCCCTCGCCCCGGGCTGGCTCAGTCCAGCTGGTGACACACTCAGCTCCCCGCCCGCACCCTGCAAGTCCAGCACCACGGCGGTCACGTACTCCCGGAGAGGGCTCGCGCCCCAGCTGGGCGCTGGTTGGTCGAGGGATCGGGTCACGTGGTCAGGAGCAGATAAGGGGCCTCTCCCGCGCCGCACCCGCAATCCGCCGGAGCTACCGCCCAGCAGGGACAGCTGGGAACCGGTTGCGAACTTGCGCTAGTAGCTAGAGCGCTGGCCCTCTCGGTCGGTCGCCGCCTCTCTGCCTAATGAGCTGCACCAGGTAGGTTTACTGCAGACTCTCTGCCCGGGAGCAGAGGGGTGCGTGCAGCTGCGGGGAGGTTGGGCTTCCTTTCCCGTCTGTCCTGTCTGCAAATGCAGACCCCACGGGAGGGCAAGCTGACGGACTGCTGAGTCGAATCTCTCAGGCAGAGGCCTCGAAGTGTGGAGATTTGCCCTGTGCTTTTTAGGCGGAGCTGATTTAATAACCCGCATCTTAAACCAAAGTCGTAAGGACCGTCAGCTTTAGTTCTGAATCCCTCTTGGGTTCTCACTGTTAACTCTTGGTCCTGCACAAAGGCCCCAAGGACTGGTAACTTGAGGGAATAGCTCTCTGACATTGCCTGTTGGGTAGTTTTAGCTTGGGGAGAAAACTACAGGACGATGTTTGCATTCATTTGGCCTTTTCTACTCTTCTTACCACGGTTTGCCCTAGCAAACTGGAACTTGGGTTTGAGCAAAGGATGATTTTTGAAGTCTTGGCCAGGATTTAAAATTCCAGGGAAATCGCTAAGTTCTAAAACTGTCTTTCTAAAGTGCAAAAAGTAAAAATACAAAACAAGCCTCCCCACAAAACTTTCAATGGCTTCCTCAGACAAAATTTAGTTCTCTAAAAATCCTGCCTGTTAACTATTATTAGACCCACAATTATAGCTTTACCTTTCATTTGTTTGTTCTAAGTTTGTAGTTCTTCCAGAAAAATCCCAGGACTAATAAAGTAAATTCTGCGAGTGTTTTTCTTTTTTAACTATCCGTTTCATGATGAAACCTATGTGCTTAGAGCTGCTGTGAAGAGTTACTGAGAAATGTCATGTACAGTATCCACAACACACCTCTTATCTGTCAGGCTAGGACAGGGAGAAGAGTCCATTAGCTTGGCAACGTGTCCGAGGGCTACGGGCCAGGAAAAAGATCCTCCCTGATGGACACGTCTTAATTTAATATTGCTGAGCATAGTTTTATTTACATTTTAAAATAGATTTATTGTCTTTCTAGTTATAAATATCCATTGCCTAACCATTAGAAAATGCCAAAAAAGTACAAAGACAAAAATAGATCACTACAATTCTAGTACCCGGAGGTCATTAACTTTTGGGGGTGTTTCCTATTAAGTTTTTCAATATAAGTTCATATAAATAATATATTAAAATAGTTCAATTTTTGTAAATCAGCTTTTTCAACTTAAATGTGTACTCTTCATGGGTGTCTTTCTACTAAAATAGATTATGTAAAGTTTTTAAGTGCATGCATTGCTGGGCTGCATTTCAGTCAGCTATGAAAAAGAGCATGATAATCAAAATGCAGAGATAATTCTCTGACTTCACTCTTTCCAGTCTTCAAAATCTCAAAACTGTTCTATGAGAATTCTTATTTCTACTTTTTTTTCCTCTTCAGGCATGTCACCTTTACAGAAACATGTAATCGATTCAATAGCAAAAATCAGCATAGTAGCCAGAGTCTCACAGCTCCAGAACCTGTCTGGGCATTAGCATCACTGGAAACTTCAAGAACATATGTAACTCCTTGTTGCCACCCCCAGAGGTTCGGCCTCAGTAACTCTAAGTCTCAGGAATCTGCTTTAAAGCTGAAGAAAGAAAACCAACTCCCTAGGCCATTGTGGCCAGACAGGTTTGAGAACCTCTGGTCCAGAACAGAGCCAGTAGTTTTCAGGGGTATATTAAAGATTACCCCGTCCAACCCTTTTATTACTCAGATGAAGAAACTGAGACCCCCAAGTGTTGTAAGCAGTTAACCCATGGCCTTGTGGCCAGTTAAGGCTAGAACCAAACATAGAATGCAGATCTGATCATATACTCTTTTCTTTTATTACATATGATAGCACTTCCCTGATACTCAGCTGTGTAGGCAGTAATTTAGCCAATACAAAAAATAGTATGTATGTATTTGGGACTGGGGAAGAGTATTCCAGATCCAGGTGATAACTACCCTTCTTCCTCTTCTATTCCAGAATGATCCAGGTTTTAGATCCACGGTCTTTGACAAGTTCTGTCATGCCGGTGGATGTGGCCATGAGGCTCTGCTTGGCTCATTCGCCACCTCTGAAGAGTTTCCTGGGCCCTTATGATGACTTCCAACGAAAAAATTTTGTCAACAAATTGAAGCCTCTGAAACCGTGTCTCAATATAAAACAGGAAGCCAAATCACAGAACGACTGGGAGAGTTCACACAACCCAGCCAAGAAACGAGTTGTGTTTGCAGATTCCAAGGGCCTCTCCCTCACTGCCATCCACGTCTTCTCTGACCTCCCAGAAGAACCAGCGTGGGACCTCCAGTTCGATCTCCTGGACCTCAATGATCTGTCCTCTGGCTTAAAACTCCATGAGGAGAAAAACTTGATTTTAGACTTCCCTCAGCCTTCAACTGATTACTTAAGTTTTCGGAGCCACTTTCAGAAGAACTTTGTATGTCTGGAGAACTGCTCTCTTCAAGAGCGAACAGTGACTGGGACTGTGAAGGTAAAAAATGTCAGCTTTGAGAAGAAGGTTCAGATCCGTATTACTTTTGATACTTGGAAAAGCTACACCAATGTGGACTGTGTCTACATGAAAAATGTGTATGGTGGCTCAGATAGTGACACCTTCTCGTTTGCCATTGACTTACCCTCCGTCATTCCAACTGAGGAAAAAATTGAGTTTTGCATTTCTTACCATGCTAATGGGCAGGTCTTCTGGGACAACAACGAGGGTCAGAATTATAGAATTGTTCATGTGCAATGGAAACCTGATGGTGTTCAGACGCAGACGGCATCCCAGAACTGTGCATTCCAAGGGGTGCCCCCCAAGACAGAGTTGGAGTCAACAATCTTTGGCAGTCCGAGGCTGGCCAGTGGGCTCTTCCCAGAATGGCAGAGCTGGGGGAGAGTGGAGAATTTGGCCTCTTATCGATGAAATAAGCAGCCTAGTAAATGGTCTTGACCTCTCATATTCCCGTGTAATTCTAAGTCTATAATGCTCAATGTTAGGAAGTCTTAGCTACTTTCCTTCAGTAGGCTTAGGTTTGAGTTTGTGAGACCTGGCTTCAAAAAAATAGCCACTTGAGAATTTAGTGTTGGGGTCTATATGGATGATGCTATGCAGTTTTGCTGGGAAGGCTCAAGTAACAGTGTGGAACTCCATTTTTGTAAAAGTAATACTTTTTCAATGCCATTTCTCCTGCCCTCCCAATTCACCTGCTTTTATGCTGAGCATGGAGAGGTTGGAGAAGGACAGTTGATGGTGAGGGAAAGCTGTGTGAATGGTATGAGGAATGTCTGAAGAGTGTGCCCGAAAGGCTTGGAGCTCAAGTCCGAGTAGAAGTGGGAGGTCCAATACTTAACTGCTGACAAGAAGTGTAAGGTTATTTTGTTTTTAAGTTGGTTTTACAGTTCTCTCCTGGGGAAGTAATTTGTAGAGGGAAGAAAAAGATTCATCCCACGTGCTCCTGTGGAGAAAAACGAAACAAACTTTAGGGGTGGTGGGTGGTGTTGAGGAAAGGTGAGTTATGACTCTGGAGGATCAAGATTTTAAGTGAAGCCTTTCTGTTCAGACATGATTTATTGAAAAGCACGATTTGGGGCAAATTTAAGCACATCTGGCTTTGCAGTCTGAGTGACCTTGTTTGTGATTAAGGCATCACGCTCGCGTTCTCAGTGTAGGATGCTGCTTAACCAAAAAAAAAAAAAAAAACATGCCATCACCAATGGTTAACGACTTGTAGAGACTCTGTCACGTCAAAGATAGCTCTTTGCCAGTGCCTTGATTAAACCAGAATATTGTAGCTGCTTAACCCAAATACTGCAGGGTCATCTGATAACTCACGATTGTTCGGCCTCGTGAGAAGGTCCGCTCTGTATACTGGCATTCCTCCTGCAATACTGTTGTATCGTCGAGAGTGTTGTTGGTGTATACAACTCACACCCTTCATATTGAAGGCGACTTACTTTTCCACCACACTTTTTCGATGTGATGTTGGAAGTGAGGACTGACACTGATTCTCCATTCAAGAATCCAGTACCTTGCATATAAAAGTAGCAATCTATTTCTTGCCTATATTCATCTTGATGTTTTAAGTCTTTTTACCAATTTCTTTGAAGTCAAAGTGTTTTTTTAAATGGGTGTGAATTGTTTTGGATGTTTTGTAATATATTTGTTTATATGTGGCATATATATATGTGTATAAAGGTGTGCATAAATCCATTCTGTAAGATCAAGGACAGTAGCCCCTGAATGTTCGCTTCTGTCACTGTGCGTGTCCATTGTGAGGTGTTCAGAGAATGAAGTTAATTTTAACACGTGTGGTCTGCCATGCTTGAACAAGTGCTGTTGGGATAACTCTGCTGTGACAGTATTTGAAGTTTGGTTAGCACTCACATTTTTTCTACTCTAAATATTTCACTCTCTTATAGCTATCTTTAGTGGACTTATCACTTTAAGAATAAAAGTGTTTGATATAACATCTAAGTATGTTTTCTTTGTCAGAGCCGTAGTTAGTTAAATAAGAAACCAGGAACTGAGATTCTTCTGTTTTGTCTAAGGATAACTCAACAGGGTTAACTTGGGTCAGGAACTGAACTCACCTGAGGGTACTCACATGGTCCCAGTCTTGTGGGTTACGTCCTGATACCTGATCGCTGGGGCTGGGGTCCGGGGCAGTGACTTAAGCTGCTGGGACTGTCTTTCTGGGTCAAGGTTATTTTGGGGCCACTTCTCAGCTTTACAGTGGGGAGGAGATGGTGTGGGAGAGGATGAAATGGCTTCTCTCTGGAGCTCTGGCACCTTCCTCAAGGGGCAAAGCTTGGAGCTGCACAGAGGGCACGGGAGGGGGCAGTGGGTTCGGCTCCTTGCGGTAAGAGGCAGCAGGGCTATGCACCTAAGTTGTAGTTTCAGTTCCTGCCTAACATTCCAGAAACAGCATCTGCACAGTGTCTCTTAAATGCAGGGGGAAATAAGTGGCCAACCTACTAGAAAAGTCAAATTATGAAGAACAAATTTTATCATGTCATAACATCCTCTTCTTCAGAAGTTGTGAACTACAGGCCTGCAGGCTGTATCTGCCTGCAGATGCATTTTGTTTGACACAGGCTTGCTTGCTCTTTCTTTCTCTCTCTCTCTCTCTCCCTCTTCCTTCCTTCTTTTAAACAGAATTTATTGCCAAAGTTAACAACAAACTACAATTTAAAAAAATGTAGACTTTCTCTTCCTCAATTGCCAGATCTTTCTGTATGGTGACATCCACCTAGAATTGAGTAGAAGCTGCCCCTGTAGAAGAGGCGTGTGTCCCTACATGGAGAACCCTGTCTTATGTTGTCCCAGTTCCCACCCATTGCTTCACCCTCTTAGATGATCTGCCTGCCCTTTCTGGCGTTGGAGTTCATTGCCCTTATTTTGTTTCCTCTGGCTCTCCGTTCATGCTGATGGTTGGGTGAAGGAGAACACCGTCTTCCCATGGGAAAGAGAAAAAGCAAATTTGAGCCTAACGGTGACCTTGAAGACCATGGGACTCCAATGCCTACCTTTATAAAAGAGCAGGGAAAAGACTTGTTCGAGGTCCCATGCCAGGCTGAGTCAGACTGGAAAATGACCTTCAGGCTAGACAGTGACTTTTTGTCTTTTGCTTTATATTTCCTCTTGAAGTGTCCCTCCTGATCCTCCTTTGTAGCTGCTCCCTGTCTTAAAGAGGGAGTGCTTTCCAGGCAGGCATGGCTCTGGTCAGCTCTTGGCAGCTTGACCTAAGGCTGGCCTGTCCCCAGGCTTCATGTGAATGACTGAAGGGGAGCTTAGTCAAAGAGCAGGGGGTCCCCCAGTGTTTCTTATGGATCAGAGTCATCCGTATTTCACGTCCTGATACCTAATAGCAGAAACAACACAGCTTTGAAAGTTTAACATGGAAGGATGGCTTGAATTTGATGGGCATGATATTCTGTTCCCCCCAAATAAGGTTTAATTTAGTTATTTAAGGAAGGACCCTGTTCTTTTATAAATTTATGGCTTTCCTTTTAGTTTACTCCAAATCAAAATGCTGGACATCCCTGATGTGGTTAGTGAACTGTGTGCATCTTCACCACTGTGAGTTCCAAAGTTGTGCACAAGTTTGGGTGGCCCTTCCACCTGCAAAGAGAGAGTCTCTTCTTCAGCTTTCGTTGCCAGGTGGTGCACAGTGTGTTCGCAGCCACTGGGAAGTGTGGCCTGAACGAACCCACTTGCTAGTGGGCAGGGATCCTGAACCAAGAGCAGCCCCTCGCATGCGGTCTTGCTGACTCTGCACCCCCTGGCCCTTCCCTCCTTCTGCCAGTGAGTGGACACCCACCACTGGGTTTAGAAGGTCCCCCTAAGCCAGTGGTCCTTAACCCTGGCTGCATATTGGAGTCACCCAGAGAGCTTTGAAAACTACAGATGCCCATCTCCCCTGAACCCTCCGATTCTGATTTCACTGGTCCAAGTTGTAGCCCAGGTGTTGGAAATTTTGAGACATTCCTAGGTGTTTCCAGTATACTTCAGGGATAAGGACCTCTGCTTGAAGCAGTATGGTGTCTTCAACTGCTCCATGTAGAGAACAGGGTCGTATATGGACCAGAGGATTTCTCCACCCACTTCTTTTTTTTAAACACGATGAAATAGAGGCCCAGAATGGTTTGAATTCACTCAAGGTTATCAAAGTGGTATAGCTTGGACCCCTGACCCTTTCTCCCAACAGCCCTGCCCCTGCCCATACCCTTTCTTGCTAAACAACCTGAACATAGACTTCTTAGTTTTACCAATCTAGCTTCTCTTTTTCTTTTCTACGATCTTTTCTATGTAAGGGTTTGTTAATTAGGATGCATTAGGTTGCAAGTGACATGATCCCTTGACTCAACTAGCTTAAACAATAAAGAAAAGTTATGATCTCATAATAGGAGTACTAAGGTAGGTTGTTTTCAAAGTTGATTAATTCAGTAGCTTGAAACTCAGGTTATTTCCATGTTTTTCCCCTCTCATTCTCATTCTTTTTGATTATCCCTGTGCTAACTTGCTTCCTAATTACAGAATAGCTGCCACAGTTTCCCAGTATTATATGGAGACACAACACCACCCAGTAGAAGCTCATCTTTTTCTTGTGTCACTTTTTATGAGTAAATAACCTCTTCTCATCCCTCCGTCTACCAAAGACTCTCCCAACCCCTACCACCATGTTTTCCCAGGATTAAGTCACATGTCAGTGCATGAACCAATCCCTGGACAGGAGAATTAGACATTATGATTGGCTCAGACAAGTCAGGATCCCCATACCTTTCACCCCATCCCAGCCAGGGGTTAGAGGATTTCTGACTTCTGAAACACAAAATTGCATGGAGGAAGGGGATACTGGAACTTCAGAATCTGCAAATACCTTGAGTGAGGAATGCGCTGAGTGTCAGGTTCAGTTTTCTGCACGTCCTCCCTGCAGAATATTGACTTCTGAATTCTTAAATTTTTATATGTCAGTGGAATGGAAAGCATAAGTGAAAATGAACAGCAGCTACCTTAGCAATACAAATGAGTCTCACAAACAAAACCGAGCAAAAAAGCAGATCGCAGGAAATGCAGTACAATTTACTTATGCAAGGTCCAAAACCACATACAACTGAATATATAGATTTTTAACAGATCTCTCTCTCTCTCTCTCTCTCTCTCTCTCTCTCTCTCTCTCTCTCTAAGGGAAAGCAAGAAAATAAGTAGAATGGGGCATAGTGACTAGTTCTAATGGAGGAAGATGGAGGGAATTGGAAAGGGGTACAGACAAGGATTCAAAAATATTGCTAACAATTTTAAAGCAAATTTTTAATGTATGCATGATATACATTATTTCATATGTATCTGTGCATATGCATACATGTATACATGTATTTTTATATGTACTCCTAATAAAAAGTTTAAACAGATTTTATTAGTACCTATAAGCAAAGTACAAACTTTCTCATTTGCATGCTATGTAAAACTTTTATGTTCTTTTCAATATTTTGGGGGGTAGGTTGGGATGATCTCTTCCTTGTACAGGGTGAGGCAAAAGTAGGTAGGTTTACAGTTGTGAGTACACAAAACACAGTTTATTCTTGTATTATTATTTATAAATTATTATATTATTTTCCATATGAACAAGTGTAAACCTACTTTTGCCTCGCCCTGTAAAAGCCTTAAGAATAACAAGTTGTTTTGGAACAGCTGGGTTTTGCAAGCATTGTTCTGCCAGCTCTTTGTGTGTGGTTTGAATTCATGACAATGGACCATTTATTTTTATGTGCTTTACTAACTTTCTTCTGAGATGCCAGCTTGGGTCCAATGAAATAAAAGTTTCCTTTGTGTTCTCATTGCTGCTGCAAAAATGAAAATTATAGCTAAATCCAGCTATTTCCCTGGTTCTTAGTGCTCATACCCAGGGTTCATGCTGACAAAAAGGGAAATTCTAGTTACCATGATAAACATGTCCCCTTCACCTTCTAAATGACAGCTGTGGGGTGGAAAGCCCCCTGCTGCTACCACCACCTACAAAGATAGGCACCTGCCCCATGCTGCCTTTCTGATTCCTAGCATAGTCTCCCGGCCCTTACGCATCTACCCTGAGAGTGCGTCAAACCGGGGTAGAGAGAGGCAGCCTCCCATCTTGGGATCAGTTCCAGTTGCATTATATCATCTAGTTACCAGTCTTGGGAACAATGAGCAGGCCACAGCTGTGCCAGAAAGTTGCCCTTACAGCAACAAAAGACATACGTATCACAAAAGGATACAGTCATAATGATGGCCGGTGGGGCTCCCGGCTATTTGCCGACATAGCTTCTCACAGCCCCTTTGCCCCACTCATGATCTGTTCACAGATCCAGGTATTAATGCCTCATGACAGCATGCATCCGCTGAGTCAGATGGGCTGCTGAGTCACAGCACCTATTTCCTTCAGGAGATGTTTTATCCCAGCCATTTTTAATGCTGGTCAGATTCGAAGTAAGTAGACACGGCTGTAAGCAGAGACGCACAAAGACTCAAATATCCAGTGATGTGCACTCTTGGATATGCAACCTTTAAAATTAATCTTTGGATGTGCCCTAGTTAATAGACCATAAAGTACTTGCTCATATGTCTGCCTCTGGTTTTATGATACATTCCTTTCTTTGTGGAAGCTGACACTCTGTCTCCGGCCATTTAGGTCATGTGGAATCAGATGTGGCCTCTAGCCAGGACCTTGATTTTGCTGCTGCTAAAGTCTTGGCTGGCAACTTTAAAAAAATGAAAACAAACCCTTAAAGCAACAATTTTGGTAGCAAACAACAACTATTCTATGTGCACACTGAACTATTTTCATGACAACTGTCATTGTCACAAAACTCTTTTGGGGTCTTAGAGCTTTGTGTTGGAGGCACATACTTGACATGCCATTTGAGTGTCACGTGCCCACGGGGCTGCTGCAGGTGGGGGTACTCCCTGGGTGCCACCTGGGACCTAAGATATGGTAGGAGGTAAGGTTCTCTTATTTCTCAAAGGTGGTAATTGCTGTGAAATGCAATGTTTGCTTTCTAATTTCCAAAGTCTGGCCTCTCAGCACAACCCATGCATGTGCTCTCTTTTAGTTTATGCTCATGGTGGCCTTGGACCCTGGGTTTGCTTCTCCTGCTGAGCCCACCTCCAGGTGTCCTCCTGAGGGTGTCCTCCTGAGGGTGGACTACACACTGCTGGCTGCACCCTTGGTCTTGAGAGGTGGCTCTTTGGAAGATGGGACAGCCCTTGGACATGTGGGCTGGAGTGTCCGCTGTGTAAGGTGAGGTCAGGGTGGGAAGAGAGGGGGACTGGCTGGGCTGGGGCCTCTGACTGCATTCTTGCCCTGGCCCCATGAATCTTGGGAGCCTGTAATTCCGTCCGCTCTTTCCCATCTCAGCCCGTCAGTTCCCTAATTGCCAGCACCCTTCTTTTGATCTCTGTTCGCAGCTCTTCTCATGCATGCCTGCTATAGAGAGAACTCTCAGCTGGTGTGCTCTGCGGCAGGCAAACCAGGCATGTCTTTCCTCCCTGTCTTTGTTCCCATGCCCTTCCTCACACTGGTCCTTCATTCCAGCTGTCCCCCAATTCATCTCCTAAAAGGTGGGGTGGGGGCAGTGAAGGTCAGTTACAGGAGGGCAAAGAGTAGAGGTCATAGGGATGGTTGACTGAGGCCCACCTCTGTCGAGTTTTATAGGTTTCCTTCCCTTGGTGGAGGAGCAGGGACCTTGTCCTGGGGTGACATGGCAGAGAAAGTTGAATTGGTCTCTGAGTCCTTCTCAGACACACAACTTGTCCTGGAGAAGCTGGGGCCCCTAGAAGACTCCCCACCAGCAGCCAAGTGGTGGAGCTGCTGACTGCACTGTTGGAGCTGCTGTGAAGGGCACAGAGGCACCGGAGGACTGTAGCACCTGGGAGTTATGTCAACCTTTGGTCTTGACATAAGGGAGTTAGCATCTTGTGATTCTGTATGTAAATACAGTACTAAAATATCGAAGGCAACTTTCCTATGTCTCTTATGTAATGTGATATGAGTCCAATCTACCTAAATTGTATTTGGGAGAAATTTTACCCTAAGGAGGCAAAGAGCAACTAATCCCATTGTTCCTTTTGCTTTTCCTTCCCTCTTGGGCAGATGTCCCCTTATCTTTCGGGTCAAAGGTGGTGTGTCCTCCTCCATGTGGTCTAATCTCAGATAGGTAGTTCTTGATAGTGTCCCTTATTCATTATTTCATCAAATGCTGCCAAGTGCCTGTGAAGTGCCTGCATCTCCCAGTTCATGTCCTCAGGAAACTTACATTTACTGAGCATTTATTAACGGCACACACCATGCTAAGAGTTTTACTTACATTTTCTTATTTAATCATATAGAGTGGGTACTATTATTGTGACCATTGGACATGTAAGGAAGCTGAGGGAAGCTGAGGTACAGCGAGGTTGAATCACCTTCCCAAAAGCACACAGTAAGGGGCAGGGCTAGGATTTGAACCCAAGATCCAGAGCATGGACATTTCCTCTCCTAGTACCCTGTTCTTTTCCTCCATCCATGTTTCACAATCGCAATTTTGTCTGCAACAGGATGTTAAATGAGACCTTTCCGGCCGTCTTGGAGCAGCTGCCAAGGCCCACAGGTGACAAAAAAGGTGCTAAGCACCCCACATTCCTACAGAGAGCTCCCAACCTCCACCCCAGGCAGATGAAGAGGCAGAACTGGTTCTAAATGCCATCAACCCTGCCCCCACCCCCAGGGTCTATGAGGAGAGAGCTGAGCTGAAGAAAGGGTTGGGAGATCCTCAGTCAGCTGGAGGGGTGGGGGGGAGGAGCAGAGCTCCGGAGAGAGAGTTTCTGCCTGAGGCATGGAAAGGAGCGCGGGGTTGGGGTGGGGGAGGGACTGGCTTTGGGAATCACTAGTATCATATTTCCTGGCTGGACATATGCTTGGGCAGCAGTCCTGCTGTCTGAGCTGTTATCTATTTGTGTCCCAGGAGGGAAAAAAGACATCGGAGAAAGAAGCCAGGGCTACCAGAAGGATAGCAACGGGGCAAGGTCTCTCCCACAGCCCGGAGGGCGGGATGCGTGATTGTCCCAGGGGTCCAAAGGCCTGAGCTGAGTGGCTGGCTCCCACCCCAGATAGCCACTGTCTGGATGAAGGGTCTCCAGCCACATGAGTCTGTGAAGTGGACTGTAGGGGGTGGAGAGGAAGAGCCCAAACCCCCCTGCTCTGGCACGCTAAGCCCCATCAGCAGCAAGTCTCACCCACTCTGAGAAGCCAGAAGGCTTTGGATCAGATACGAGATGGGAGTTTACATTGGCCTGGACTAAATTTCAGTAACTGAACGTGACAGGAAGTAATGGAATCTGTCTGAGATATTTTAAGGGGAGCAAAGAGGACAGAAGATCATTTGACATAGCACAGCTAAAAACAGTGTTTGGAAAAATTAGAACTATGTCATGTTTATTCTGTGTTTCTTTGGAACTTCTTGGTGAACTGGTACTTGTATTTTAATTTTGTGTTCATTTATGCATCACCTCCAGTAACGAGACTGTAAACTCTGAGGGCAGGTCCTGTCTGTTTTAGTTACTGCTCTATCCACAATACCCGGTCGGCAAAATACATGTTTGTTGAAGTGATAAGTAAAAGACATCACTGCAGGTATTGTTTATTTGGTTATTAGTCTTGGCATTCCAGATATCTGAGCAGACTCACCACTAGGTGCCCTGGAATCTTAGCTGCCAAAAGGCTATTAGTAACGGGACCTCAGGACAGGGGTTGAAGACATGTGCATTATAGTCAGATAGACCTGGGTTCAAATTCAGCATGCACAGCCAAGTAACAGAACGTCAGCGCTCCCCCTCCCCACCATCTATAAACTGCCCCATCATATTGACAACTCAGGATTGTTGCGAAATGTAAATGAGATCATTTATGGAAAGCACTTACCATAGTACCTGGAACAGAGCAATTTTTTCATAGATAGTGGCTCTGATTATTAGGGGTGTGCAAATAATGTTTTAAGATATGTGTGGCTTGAACCATAGGCAACTTTCTGCCCACCTCCAAGAAAAAAGTATATTTGCAGATGGAGAAAGTAGGTGTCGGAGAGATATCCCTCCCTCAACCCCAGGGATCACCTCCCTCCCATAATTCCTACGCTCCCCCGAGGCCTTATTTCAACTTGCTTTTCTTTTTAAATAATATTTTTAAAGATATTTATTTACTTCTGTTATTTATTTATTTATTTTTAGAGAGAGGGGAAGGGAAGGAGAAAGAGAGGGAAAGAAACACAATGTGTGGTTGCCTCCTACTAGGGACCCGGCCCGAAACCCAGGCGTGTGCCCTGACTGGGAATCAAACCATCAGTCCTTTGGATTATAGGCCAGTGCTCAATCCACTGAGCACCATTCAGGGCTTTTTTTTTTTCTTAAACACAAAAAATATAAGTAAAAACAACAAAGACAGCACTCTGTATGGGACTAGATCCGGGCACTATTGCTGCTCCCTTCTTCATGGGGGCAGAGTTAGGGCTCAGGGACAGTCTCTGAAAGGGTCGCTTCAGTCCCGGACACTCCCTTCCAGCCTCTTCCCTCCTAGGCCCAGCTTCCGTCAGTCCTCCAGGCCTCTGGAAGAAGAGAGCCAGGCTGGGCTGCCCCTTCAGGTGAGGACACTGGCTGTGGCGTCCACTGGACCCTGCAGCCTGTGCGGCGGGGCTCCAAGTCAAAGGAGACTTCCTCGCCAGTGCTGCCTCCTCTCCCAGCCAGGCAGGGCACCTCTCAGCCACCTGGGAACTGGAGTGGAATGGAAAGTTTGTGGCATGGCAGGCTCCACTGGGTGTGGCCCAAGGGACCTCTCCCCGAGTCCTCCAACACAGACCAGAGTCAGGCCTTCCGCACTCCCTGAGGGATGAGCAGGGCCTGAGCTGATCTGACCCTTTGGCTCACGCTGTCACATCCTGGCCCAGGTACTCAGGGTTCCCTGCCGTAGGGGTCCCTGCAAAGGTGTTGGGTGGAGAGCCCTGCTCTTATGGGTCCTGGTACCAGAAATAAAGGTTGTCAAAGGCTGGGCTGAAGGCTGGAAAGGAGTGGGGATGAGGGGCAGCCTTGCTGTTGGGTGCCAAGAACTCAGGGAACTCAAATGTCCTTGACAACCCCATTCTTCCCAGGAGAGAGAGTCCGGGGCTTTTCCAGAGTGGCACTGGCAGGTCCCAGAGGAAGCAGAGTTCCCTCTATGGGTGATGGAGGTCTTCAGGCAAACCTCTGACTCATTCATGTATTCTGGCTGGGGGCAGCAGGTCAGGGGGGCAACGTAGCCATAAGTCTCAGGGGGCAGGGGTGCTGTGGGGTCCTCACTGTACTGCTGCAGAGGGCTGGGGTCATGCGAGGGAGGCTCTGCAGCCCCTTGGCCACCTTCACTCCCAAGTTGCCATCTAACACACCAGAGCCCGCCCTTCTGAGGGTGTCAGCGGAGGGCTCCTCCTGGGAGGGGCTGCAACATCAGTTCATCACCGCCACTCCTGGTGGATCAGCTCTGATGCCTCCAGTGGGCTCTGACTCCAGCACCCAGGACAGGGTTTGGTTGAAGAAGTCTTGATGGGGTACCAGCTACTCCTCAGCATCCACTAGGCCCCCCATGTTGTCATCCTCAGTAGAAGGTGCTCTCCAAGGGGCTGATAGGGCCCTAGTCCTCATTCTGGATAACCACAAAACATTGGGGGTCCTTGGCCATACAGGAGGACTTGGCCATCAACTCCTGGAGCCAAAGCCAATATTCAGAGTCAATCATTCAACATTGACCATGATCCTGTAGCCATCGATGTTGCAGATAAGGGGTCTGGAGCAGTTATTCCCTCTTCTCCAGCAGGTCATGGATATCTCGGGCTGGGATTGCATCATAAGGTTTGGCTCCAAAAGTCACCAGCTCACATGCAGTCACACCATAGTTCCACACATCACTCTGGTTGGTGAACCATCGGCGGGGAGTGGACTCCCGTGCCATCCACTTTTGGTTACCTTGCCCCTGTCCATGTGGTACTGCATCTCATCCAGCAGTTGAGCCAGCCCAAAGTCTTTGATCTTGGCCTGGCTGGGACTCTTGACCAGCACATTCTGAGCAGGCAGGTCCCTGTACATGAGTTGCACATCTCCAAGTAGCTCATTCCCTTAGCACTCTGCACAGACCAGTTCAGCAGGTCCGAAGTTTTCCTGGGTGTGGTCGAGGAGGCAGCCATAGGTCATAAGCTGTCATAAGCTGTGTCATCAGCTGTACTGTGGAGGTCAGGCAGATGCCCAGGAGGCATGACACAGAGCGGGAGCCCATGCCAGCCATCACAAATGCTTCATTCAAGAACATAGGCAACTTTTTTTGAGTAGCATGATCCGAAGCTATAGTATTAAGACTAAGAACTTTGAGAAAATGTGTGTCTATGTGTGTGTGTGTGTGGGGGGCAGTTCATAATTCTGTGGATGGGACTGATGAGGAAGGGCTTCCAGGGCCTTTAGGGTGTGTGATATGGGAATCAGGTGAAGATTACATATGGGAAAACATTCTGCAAACCATGACATAAGCAACCATGTGAGGACTTAGACACTTAGAGCCAAAACACTGCAAGAGTTAATAATGGGCCTTGGCAGGCTGGGGTCTTATTGTTTATTTATAGACCTGCCTTGGGGAGTTACAGAGGGGAGGGAAAGAAAAGAATGTGTGTCTCGTGGGAGTGTGTGTGTGTGAGTGAGTGAGAGAGAGGCTTCCAGGTTCAGCTTTACCACATATGTCCTGCCTTCTCCCTTCTCCCCTTCTCCACTCCTTATCTCCCAGCTGTCTTAGTACCACCTCCACGGGCCAGTCCTGTCAGGACACCTTGTCTGACCTTGAACTATCACTCAGTCCTTCTGGGTATTGCCGTAGCCAGGGAAAGCCGAGTCCTGGCAGAGACCTTACTGAAAATAATTCGCTGTGAAAGCTGGGCTTGTTCACTTCAAAGGGTGAAGCAGACTAATGGCAAGGGATGAGCCAGTTCCCCCACCCCACCTCCACTCCCCCACAAGTCTTCTTTCTCTTGGAAACCACCCTTCACCTTCCCAGGATGACCCCTGTCCTCAATAAAATGTGAGAAACAGAATGGCAAGTCTTGTTTCCTTTCCAAATGAAAAGAAGAACACGCTGCAGTGCATTTTAAATGCTGTCTGGCAAGTGTGTGGTGGGCTGGGGGAGGGGAGGCAGCTGACTTGCCCTTTCTTTGCTAGATATCTGGGATCCTAGCCCACTCGTACTTTCTACGTGGAAGTTGAAGGGTGATGCATCATTGTGGGAGAGATAGTGCACTTTCTCCAAATAGAAGCCTTCCCTTTCTTAGGGTCTTCTTCATTTACAAGGTCATTTGTGTTCATGAAGCATTTTAGAATTTAAAGGGATAGAAATTGGGCAGGAGCCACCAAGGAAGTCTTAGATAAGACTCCTGTCAAATCCAGGGCCTTTGACCAGGATAGCTGGAAAAGAAAAGAAAGGCTTTAAATGTTGGGAACTGTAAGGAGTTGAATGAATGGGGTGCTGCTTAGGAATGGCTTCTTGAGTAGAGACATGGCTGGGTGGAATTTGGACAGACAAAGGAAGAGATGGTATTCTGGAAAAGCAAGAGCAAAGAGCAGGAAGCAAGAGCAGGAAGCAAAAAGCAAGAGCAGGAAGTGGTGATGACTATGGTGTGGTGGGAAAGCAGAGAGAGAACCTGCTTGGCCATGATGCCGGGGGCTACCGTGAGGTGAAACAGAAGAAAATAACAGGGATTGAGGAAAGTATTCTTTTTTTCCTCTGTCTAATAGGGAGACAGACTCCATTGCCTTTATCTGAAAGCAATGCAGTGAGAGCAGAGGGTTAGAAAGTTCAACCAGGATGGCTCAGGGACAGAGAGATGGGAGGTGGAAGTTTACCTGGGGTGGGGTCATTAGAGTTATAGGTGTGAAGGACAAAAATCTAGGCTGTGGTGGTGGTCAGTATTAGATGTGAGGGGGGTGAGGCAGCCCAGCCCGAACCCCTCTGAGTGAGCTGCTTTTGTGACCCCTGAGTGCAGGACGAGAAGAGGTTCTTGGCCGGGCTAGATTGGTCATAGGCGTCCAGTTAATGAGAAGTGGCTTGCTGCTTACATGAGCAGCTCATCCGACAGTGCTGGGTGCACAAACGCTCTTAGTGCTTCCTAATCAACTCAGAGGAAGGGTGTAACATCTGTGGCTGTTTTTTCTAGTTGTTTGTTTTGTTGTTGGCAGCGATGGCCAAGAACTGAAGGTCAGTGCGCATGCTTTTTATTTAGCTTAGTAAATTCTTGATTCTTTGTGGGAAATCCAATCCTCATAATTTCAGTTGCTAACTCTTTCATTAGACAGGAGTCATATGTTTATGACATTTTTTCAAGAGCCTGTAACTGAGCAGTGATGACTTCTGAACAGTTAAATGGTAAATGAAGAATTCGCACAAAATTTTGTTATAAAGAGTCATCTTCCTTAAGGAGTTTCTACCTCAGAGCCTGTTTACTATTACTTTGCACACAATTCTAATTAAATTACCTGCTTGTTTCCTAGCCTACAGAACAGTGGAGGGTTAGAAAGGGTTTGTGGATGTCAGAAAAATATGTGTGTTTCTAAGTGTGTGTGTGTGTGTGTGTGTGTGTGTGTGTGTGTAGGTGTGGTCACGCTGGCAACAGTGAAGTAGCTTATAATGAGATAAGAAGGAACAAGATAAGACCATTGTAAAAATTCGAGAAGCACAGCAGCCTGGGTCTACTGCATGTCCAACAATCCCAATAATCCATGAGGGCTTTCCTGTGTGGCATAATCACTGAGCTTCTCAGCGATAACTCTGAGTTACTAAGAGAAGGTTATATTTCAGATGTTCTGCTTAAGGAGATTGGGAAGGATATAACGTTTTTTTCAAAGATTTCCATCTTTGTGAGGGATAATAAATTCAAATGTCTTCAAGAGCCAGCAGGTAATGTAAATTAGTGAAATGGACTATGTGTACACAATTGAAGGTGTGGTGCATTCAAAGATGAGGAAATTCAATTAAAAAAACACCGTCAGTGCCAATGAAAACACGCATGCCAGCTGGATCAGCCTAAGTAGACTGACAATGTGAAATTTCTGATCTAAGTGGTTAAATGCTGCTGGAAGGTTTTTGTAAAGTCCTGAATGAGGAAGAGTTTACTTCTGACATTCAGGTAAATGAACTATTAGTCCACGTATATGTAAAATGTGTTGGTACTTTCCCCAAAGTTCAGATGGCGTGCCTAGCAATTGTGGCAAGACTAAGTGTATTTATTGATTATAACAAGTTATGACTGACTTTAAGAGTTTTTCCTTTACATAATTAATGAGTGTTTATAAGTTTTAAGGAATATAAAAGTGGCTGAATTTTGTGTAAGAACTCTAGAAGTATTTAGGAAAACATTCTGAAATGATAAGATCAAAGAGATTGAGAACGAAGTGAAACTCAATGGTGATGAAGACAGACCATTGAACAAAAATAAAATGATGAAGCCCTGGCCACATTGGCTCAGCTAGTTGGAGTGTTGTTCTGTGCACCAAAAGGTTATGGGTTCAATTCCTGGTCAGGGCACATGCGTAGGTTTTGGGTTTGGTCCCTGGTTGGGGTATGTATGGGAGGCAAAGAATTGATGTTTCTCTCTCACGTCAGTGTTGCTCTCTTATGTCAGTGTTTCTCTCTTTCTCCCCCTTCCTCTCTGTCTCAAAAAAAAAAAAAGAATTGTTTTTAAAAATAAAATTAAATTATGGGAAACAAAAAAGAGCAATAGAATAATGATTTAAAAATCTTAAAAAATTAAAAAGAAGAAGTACAGAGTATAAATAATCAGCTGGTAGGACTTGACATGGAAGAGCTTGAAATGGGAGGTTCAAATTGCAGCCCCACCACCAGGCCTGGAACAGTGCCTGGTACCAGGTAGGAGCTCAACTCATTGCTGAATAAATGACTCTCATCCCATTTGTACAAAGATGCATTTTAGCTTTAAAAGAAGACAGATCCCTATCTCCTTTGCCTTTTTAAATGACCATTAGTGCACCACAGAAAAGGACTTCTGATACAGTTTGCTTTTATATGCCAAAAACTATTTTGTCACTAATTACATGTGGAATCAAGAATTTGCTTAGTTGGATTTAATGTATTATATTTGAAAACAAAATAAAGTGCTTTTATGAAAAGGCAATATATGGATAAATATATCAATATATGAATAAGTAAAACATACTCATATTTTCTAGTAACTTCTAAAGGCTGCTTAAAAAGTACGTTATGAACTATGTCATTATTTTGTTCCTCTTAAGCAAAAAGTATTTCCTATTGCTGTTTTTATAAATTGCCTTTGGGTGAGAATAATGACATTTTCCTTATTTTTCCTATTCTCCTCCCCCCCAACCCCAAGGAATATTCAATTGTAATATATTAGGAGCCTTGAAATACCAACAGATAATGCAAGACATGAAAATCGACAAAAGTGGATTTCAACTCCACTTGCATGTTGGTATCACCCCAGGAGGTGTACCAATGCAGATGCCCAGGCCTTTCCAACAAAGACTCTTTCTTTTTATTAAACATATTTTTATTGTTGTTCAAGTACAGTTTTCTGCCTTCCCCCAACCCCTCCTCACCACCCCAGTTCTCCCCTCCTCCCTCCCCTCTTTGCACCCCCCCATTATTGTCCATGTGTCCTTTATAATAGTTCCTGCAAACCCTTTAACCTTTTCCCCTGAAATTCCCTCCCCTGTCCCCTCTAATCACTGCCAGCCTGTTCTCAATTTCAGTGTCTTTGGTTACATTTTGCTTGCTTGTTCATTTTGTTGATTAGGTTCCTGTTAAAGGTGAGATCATATGGTATTTGTCTTTTACCGCCTGGCTTATTTCACTTAGCATGATGCTCTCCAGTTCCATCCATGCTGTCACAAAGGGTAAGGAGCTCCTTCTTTCTTTCTGCTGCATCGAATTCCATTGTGTAAATGTACTATAATTTCTTGATCCATTCATTTACTGATGGGCACTTAAGTTGCTTCCAACACTTGGCTATTGTAAATTGTGCTGCTACGAACATTGGGGTGTGTAGGTTCTTTTGGATTGGTGTTTCAGGGTTCTTAAGACATAATCCTAGCAACAGAGATTCTTAATCAATTGGGTTGAGATCCAGACACCAGTATTTTTAAAGCTCTCCAAATGATTCTCGCAGACAGCCTCTGACCTACAGGAACCAGGCAGGGGTGGGCTGCAAAGGTTGTTAAGATACCCCAAAGATAGGTGGCTAAAGTTCAAGAAAGAAGAACAAGAGCATGGAGAGAAGAATTGTTTGCTCTCCCATGAAGGCAGGGCCCAGAAACGAAGCAACTTCCTCTTGTGCCAGTCTTTAGTGCGTATATTCTACTTCCTTGGGGAGAGAGAAAGCCCAAGCATGCTGGACACTAGAAGTAGCTGGAAAGTACAAGAGTGGAGAATAGAGACAGTGTGGAGCAGAGTTTATTTTTAACCTGCAGTCAGCAAAGAAGGACAGAGAAACCCTGTGAGATGCCTCATTTGGTCAGTTAAGGACCCAGTTAGTGATTTAGCTACATCTAATCTGGTGTCATACATGTGTACTGTAATTAATCTTATTCTATCTTTTATTCTAAGTCACCTCCAAACTTTTGTGTAATGAGTAGGATTGGAGTAAGACCAATGAAAGAAATCTGCCTTTGGTTTGTACTGAGGATTTCCTAATGTAGGTCTGGTATCCAAGCTGGGGACCAAGCTGAGGGGAGGGGCCAAGCTGGGAGAGATGCTGGAGAAGTGTCAAAGGTGAAGGCTAAGGACTTGGGAAGAGAAAATTCCAATCTCTTAGATTGATGAGGTGACATTTACTGACCACAAATAAATACTGGAGACCCATTGACTGATTAAGTGGAATAGGAGTTTGCCAACCATCTGACTCATTTATCTCAATTTATGGGGAGGAAAGTAAAGAGGAAAAGATTAAGGCACACTGCAAGGCAAACACAGCTGCATTTGTTACCCAGAGTCTATATGTGGGAAAGCTGCAAAGACACTCAGGTATTTTACCTGTGGCCAGCATACTTTTAAAAAAGATCTTCACTCGTGGATATGTTTATTGATTTGAGAGAGAGACAGATGGACAGAGAGAGACAGACAGAGAGAGAGATGTGAGAGAGAAACATTTCTTGGTTGCCTCCTATATGCACCCTGACCAAGGATCAGGCCTGTAACCTAGGTATGTGCCCTGACTGGGGATCGAAATTTTGGTGTACTGGGATGATGCTCCAACCAACTGAGCAATCGGGCCAAGGTAGGGGCCATTATACAATGCTTTAATGAGAATTACTTTCTACCAAAGATGCATTTGCTTGTCTCTCAACTCTGTTTAGTTAAACAAGAGAATGGAATCTGTGGAAGATAGTGGAGGGGAGCAGACTAACAGCACCAAATAGTAGGTGTACTAGGACCCTTGGTGCAGGCAAACTTTGATGAATTGCCCAGAGGAGCTATGGGATATTCAGAAAACTTCATTCTGCTTATATTCTACTTCCTTGGGGAGAGAGAAAGCCCAAGCATGCTAGATACTAGAGGGCAGTGATTGCCTATAGTGTATGTATAAGAGGCCATTAGCATTATAATTTAATAACCTTTAATTTTCACAACAACACTCTAAGGTGAAATTCAAATTATTCCCATATTATAGTTGAGGAAACTGAAGTTCAGAGAGGGTAAGTCACTTTTCCAAGATCACAGAGCTTGTCAACGTGGAGGTTTGGGGAAATTCACCAAGTCTAGTGGTCTTTCCACTGAGCCACTGTGACTCTGGGCAACATGATGAAATCCAGAAGGGTCTCCAGGCTGGGAAGTTGTGTTTCTCATATAGGCACTGCTCACTTGGATCTTTAATTTAGAACTCAAAAAGTTCACCTATTTCTTTAGTAGATAATGGGCCTTGTTTTCTTATAAAATCACAGGTCAACTTTTCTTTGGCCACTCAGAACTCAGCTAGTTGGTTTGGTTTTACTATATCCTGTTCTTAAGTGAAGAACTGGAGAGCATTATGCTAAGTGAAGTAAACCAGGCAGTGAAAGACAAATACCATATGATCTCACCTATAAGTGTAGCATAATCAACAAAACAAACAAGCAAGCAAAAGAGAACCAGAGATATGAAAATAAAAAACAGATTGACAGTAATCAGAGGGGAGAAGGGAGGGGAATAATGGGGGAAAGAAGGGAAAGGGTTGTCAAGAAACATGTATAAAGGACCCATGGACAAAGCCAAAAAGGGGAAGAATGGAGGGTGGGAGGTGGGGGTGGGTTTGGCAGGGGAAAGTGGTGGTTGGAGACAAATATATTCAAACAACAATAACAAAGAAAGAAAAACAAAATGCAATGAGAATAAACAATGAGTAAGAAGTCAATAATTGCAATTTTGTTAAATTCCTCCTGATTTCCCCCTGTCAAATCCCAAATTCTCTAATTGTTTCGGGCCTTTATACAATCAATGTAATAGTGGTAGGAAAGGGGGTCACTGCTGGATATGAGCAGAACTAACCCCACCCCCAAAACCCCACCCCACCCCTACCATCTCTCTTCTTGCCCTTCTCTTTTCTTCTTTCCTTTTTTTTTTTCTTCTTGTTTTTCCTTCCTGCACAGGTAGAGCTGGTCTCTCTTGGTGGGGGATGAAAAGAGACTGTGGGTTTGAATGAATATTTTTATCTGTGACTTGGTCGATGGAATAGAAGGAGTCTCAAGTTGAGGGTATTACCTAGATGACATGAGCAAGACTTTAGAAGAGGGGATCTAAACCCCAATCTGTCATATATCACGTTTTCAAGAGCCTTGAAGGGCTGTTGTAGGCCCTGGAGATAAATGAGAAACAAAAGATGCAGGCCCTGCCCTCTAAGGTGACTGACGTACTCATGGACGGCCACAGAAAATGGGGACTAGGAGACAGCCTGGAGCAGGCTCTTTCTGCCTGGAGGGAGGATGAGGAGGACTAGGGGGAAGGAAAAATATCATGGGGATAGACCCAAGCCACTGGCCTGATGCCTGTGGTAAACAACCCAAAGCTGGGAGACAAACCTGCTCAGATGATGAGTCGGACAGTTCAGTATTTAAGTCCAGGTCTGAGCTTTACAAACTGTGTGACCCTGGGTAGGCTTGTTACCTGTTTGAGCCTCATTTTCTTCATCTAGCAAGTGGAGCTGATATAATATATACCTGTCTTTTCAGGTTGTTGTGAAATTTATGGTGTATTGCATATGAAGTGCTTACCTGAGGACTTGGCTCTCAATAATCAAGATTGGGTCAGACCTTGTCTAGCAGAGAAAAGTGAATCATTTTGTTTTTCTTAACACATAAGGCTTGAAAGCAGAAGATTGAGCTGAAGCACATATAAATCATTTCTCTTTAGAAGTCTCAGCAGGAACATCGACCATGAACATTGAAGAGATTGTTCCTCTAATTTCCTAAAATTTCTGTCTTCTTCTGAATTAACTAGTGAGCAAAACTCAAATGTCTCCAAAGACAACTGTAAACATAATTATTCCTTGTCCAGAGAAGTCCTCCCTTTTGAAATCAATTCTTTCAATCCAAATGATTGCGCTGGGCTACTGGATATCTCTGCTACAAATTATATTTGCTTTGGGAAATCCAGAATTATAGGAGAATTGAATGTCTCATGGCAGATTCTTTGCTGTGTTTGGAGAGTAGAAGAAACTTTTGCCAGGAGAGCTCAAATTCACGTTCATGATGTTTTCCCTGTCACTGGTCCCAAAAGCTGGGCTTCTTATTGGTTTTCAAGTGAGTTTATTTTCACAAAATCAATATGGGTGTGATGAGATCTGATAAGGCTTTCCTACAGGAAAGAACAACATTCTGAAGTCTGACTTGCTTTTAGAAATCCTTGGCCTTAAATCAAAGTTGGAGGCATATTTATATTTGGGGGTAAAAAAGACCAACTGAGACTTGGTAAACAAGCAAATGAACATAAAATTGGACCCTAAGGAGAAGAATTGCAGCTTTGATAAATGGCAACATAATTTGGAAAAGAGATGCCTTTATTTAAACACTATCATAGCCAAGTGGCCTGGGATGAAGACTTCGCAATAGGTTCCTAAGCAGACCACACGAAGTAGGGCTCTGAATTGCAATGGATCCTTTCATTTACCACTAAATTAGTCCCTTATTAAAATGATGCTGGTTTCTGAAAGAAGGTTTTCATATTGAAAAGAGAATTTGCTTGAAAGAACTTGTCTAATCTATTATATAACTCTGAATAATTTGCCCTTTTAGGTCAACATGACTGGTGTTTGAATTAACCTTGCAGTGCCTTAAACATAGAAGGATTCAATTTAGTTTTATTCCTTTTTGATCTGGATTTTTGGAGAAACTTCAGTGATGTTGAAATGTGTTCCACATTTTCAATTTAAGTACATGATTTATCTTCTCTGTTTTGGAGACAACAGTACAACCGTGTAAAACTAGCAGTCATTAAAGATTATGAACAGTTATTTGTGCTCATTGTGGCTCCATGGTAGTAGCACTGATTTGAAATGGATAAACCCAAGGTATGCAGTTTTGGCAGCAGCCTTGTTTGTTATTTATTAATCAGGGGGAGGCTGACTTTCTTCTTTGGGTTGTAGCCCATTCTCCAACTTCTGTGTGGGGAGAGAGAATGGGTGTTAATGATTGGGAACTGCGGGTGATCATCTACCTCACATCTAACAATTACTAAGTGCTGGCTGGCTGTCAGGCACTGGGCTAGACCGTAGAGCTTTACAAGTGAGTAGAACCAGGTACAGTCCAATAGAGATTGCAGAAATAATTCCATGCATGTGCAGTCAGCTGATCTTTGAAAAGGGCGCCAAGAATCCACAATGGGGAAAGGATAGTCTTCGGTAAACGGTGTGGGGAAAACTGGACACCCACACGCAAAAAATAAATAAGTAAGTAAGTACATACATAAATAAATAAAATTGAACCCTTATCTTACACCACGCAGAAAACTTAACTCCAAATAAATTAAAGACTTATGTATAAGACCTGAGACCATAAAACTCTGAGAAGAAAACATAAGGGAAAAGCTCCTTGATGTTGGTCTTGGCAATGATTTTTGTGGATATGACACTAAAAACACAGGCAACGAAAACAAAAATAAACAAGTGGGACTACATTAAACTAAAAAGCTTCTGTATAGCAAAGGAAACAATCAGGAAAATGAAAGGGCACTGACCTAGACTTATGAGATGGGAGAAAATATTTGCGAATCATTTATCTGATAAGGTTCACAAATCTATTATTTGTGAACCAAAAATATACAGAATACATACAATTCAATAGCAAAAAACATAAACAAAAACAAAAAAAAAACAAAAAAAAAAACCCCACCCCAAACAAACTACAACACACAAAAAGACAAAAATAAACAAGCAAAAAACCCCACACAAATAACTCAATTTAAAAATAGGCAAAGGACCTGAACAGATACTTTTCTAAAGAAATGCAGATTGCCCTGGTTAGTGCCTCGCACACAGTGAACCTTACCAACTAACCTATTCTTATTAGTTTTGAGCCTGTCTATTTCCTTGTTAGTTTTGCTCAAGTTCTAAGAGCTGTCTAGAGCCCAGTCAGGAACGCTGCCCATATTTCTTAACACCTAACGCATCTCTCAACATTCCATGGTTCATCCTGGAATTTCAGGTTGACTTCAATCACAGTGCCTCTTGAACTTTCTATGTATTTGAATAACTGAGGGATGTTGTTAAAATGCAGGTTCTGATTCACTTGGTCTGAGGTGGGGCCTGAGCTTCTTTATTTCTAATAAACTCCCAGGTGATGCCCATGCAGCTGGTCTACGGTCTGCATTTTGAGTAGTTAGGATCTATACCAAGGGTGTCAAGTTCATTTTCACTGGGGGCCACACCAGCCTCATGGTTGCCTTCAAAGGGCTGAAATAATTTTAGGACTGTATACATGTAACTACTTCTTAACTGTTAAAGAGTTGAAATTATATTCGGCCCTTTGAAGGCAACTATGAGGCTGATGCAGTCCCCGGTGAAAATGAGTTTGACACCCCTGATCTGTACAAACCTCAGTGAGCTCTTCGAGGCTATCTGAGTCTCTGGGGGAGAGACAGGAGCTTATGGAAGGAGGAGGGACTCAGTCTATAAGACCTGCATCCGGCTACTGCCCATCATGATCTGCTCCCCTCTCCTAGACCAGCCCAGGGCCTTACCTGCAGTAGTTAGTCAATATGAGGTGAATGTCAACAGGCCACCATCAGTAGTCCAAAAAGCTGGAAATTCAGATAAGAATTGATATTGAGGTCTTGAAGTCTAAAATCTGTAGGGTAGGCCAGAATCCCTTGAGGCAGAATTACTTCTTCCCTGGGATAGCTTAGTTTTTGCTTTCAAGTCCTTCAGTTGATTGGATGAGGCCCACTTACATTATAGAGGGTAATCTGCTATACCTGAAGCCAGCTGATTTTAAATGTTAATCAAAACTGCAAAACACCATCACAGCAACATCTAGACCAGTGATTTCAACTTTTTAAAAATCTCGTAGCACACGTAAACTAATTAATAAAATTCTGCGGCACACGAAAAAAATTATATTTTTTCCTGACAAAAAATAGATACAATTTTGATTCATTCATAATGGGTGGCTATTGTTGTGCTGGCTGTTGTCATTTTTTAACTTGTCAATCTAAGGGACAAGAAGTCGGTGCCCTGACTAGTCAGGTATTGCATGTTTTAAAAATTCTGGCAGCACACCTATGTGCCTCTTGTGGCACACTTTTTGAAAATCGCTAATCTGGATTAGTGTTGTTTGACTGAACAACGACCTGGGCACCATAGCCTGGCCAAGTGACACATACCATGAAGCATCATAAGAACCAAAAGCCTGGTCTTTTCCACGGCTTGAGATCTTTCCCACCGCGTCAGAGAATGAACGAGCCTCTGAAACACGCCTCCCTCTGGGACAGAAACTCCATGGGCCTGACTTCCATCTTGGGGTTTGAAGGGTGGCATTAAAATTGAGAAATGCCTGTGATGGTGGCTTAAGCTCTGTTATACCCAACTTGAGCCCAGCTGACCAATTGTGGGCATTGGAAGCTAAACTTCTTATGAAAAACAAGGAAGTTACTCTATTTCAAACAGTTGCCTTGGAGTGTCAAGCTCTGGGTTGAGTATTCAGATCCTGTTTACGTGGGGTCGTACCACAGACTGTAAGCAGCAGGCGGCTCCTTCCAGGGGGTCTTGGACAGCGGCTAAGACCTCTGCCTTGGGCAGAGCACTTCCGGCCTCAGAGGAGAAGTGCTCTGCAGTCCTCAGGGAAATGCCCAGTGAGCAAACCACACTATGGGACTGTGGTAGCAGGCATGTTCAAGACTTCGCATTTAACTTTGTACAGCTTTCCCAATGCATTTTTCAGTCTGTGATTTTATTTTATCATCAATATAATCTGGCAGATAGTCACAGTAGAGACTGTTAACCTCCATTTTTTTTCCTGGTATGGGATGAAGTGGTACAATTTCCTGGTCTAATTGCCTTAGGCTATATGGCAAAAAGGAAAATGTGCCACTGTGGAATCTAGTGATGTGAGTTGGAATTTCTGCTCCATCCCTTATGGGCTGAGTGAACTTAGATAAGTAACCTCAGTTCTGTGAGCCTCAGGTTCCATATTTGTAATAATTAGCTTGAATGTTTGAATGAGCATTATATGTAGCTCAGTATCTGCCATCTAGTAAATGCTTGAAAATGGTCCCTGACTGGTGTAGCTCAGTTGGTTAGGCATTGTCCTGCAAAGCAAACCTGTTTGATCTCATCAGGGCACATGCCTATGTTGCGGGTTTGGTCCCAGGTTGGGGCACATACGAGAAGCAACCTGTCAATGTTTCTTTCCCTCTCTTTCTCCCTCCCATCCCCTCTCCCCGCAAAAACAATGAATAGAAAAATGGTGTTGACTTTTTGATATTACCGTAGTAGACGTGCCTTGGGGTGCTGCCCACCCACGGCCCTTAAGGAGGTGCCAGCTCAGGAGCCTGGGTTTGCACTATGTGACCCACTACTCAGTCATGTCATACCTAATTGGGTGAAGGAAGGTTGCCTGACCAGGCTGGACTCAATTCTTCTGGGAATTTGGAGCTGGAACATTGAGGACCTGAGCCATTGAGCTGCAGGGAACTGAGGTAAAAGGCCAGGTAGTGCTGGGGACTAAGTCAGCCAGAATGACTGCTGTATGCACTGAGGCAGTGACAGAGAACGCCCTCTGACAAGAGAAAGGGGGAAGTGAGCTGAGGCACAGGGAGAAGAGACAGGTCACGCAGCCTTTAAAAGATAGAATGTTTTTTGGTTCGCATGAAGGCAGGTGAGTTCTTTCACGCCCTTGCATTCCATGGGACCTGTATCCTTATAATGTGTCACCTTCCCTTCTCTTGGGCTGACTTGAGTGGGTATCTCTTCCTTGTCATGATGAGATCAATGATGAGAACCAAACAGAGGAAGAAATGGGGCTTCTGAGAGGTAGACAGAGTTGGTGAATCTAGACACCCAGTCCAGGGCTCATTCTTTGCTGCTGTGTAATCTCCTTATCTGGCAAGTACCATTGTCACAGCTGTGAGTCCCCTGTCCTGGCTGCAGACTGGGAGTCTGTGAGGTGGGTTGGGGAAGAGGTGTGGCTGTCGGGGCAGAGGGGGCCAGTCCTGCCCTGAAGTGTTTCCTTGCTGACTTCTGCTTCTCCCCTACATTCCCTGTGGCTGCTCTCCTAGGCGCAGCTCAGAGCAACGATGGTGCCTCTGCATTTTCCCCCTTGAGTTGGGCACCAGCTCTTGGTGGCCTCCTTGTCCATGTTTCTTTGAAGGGGGGAAGTTATTGTGTTAGTGGAGATGGATTCCATAGAATCTGGTTCAAGTTGGTTCTCACTCAGTGAAACCACCTGGCCTGGAAGGGCAGCCTGAGGGCTGGGATGCTGAGGGAGCCTGGGTACCACCTCAGAGGAGTTTGGTTTACACATGGGCTAGAATGTTGAGCATCTCATGAGGGCTGACTATAACAGTGCTTCCCAAATTTGGGAGCACTGAGGGGCTGGCTGCATCAGAATCACAGGGGCGATTATTAATGTACCATTCCCTGAATCTCTTTGCTGTTCAGGATGTCTGGGATGAGGCTTGGGAAGCTCTGGTTTTAACAAATACCAGATGGTCTGATCATTAGTCATGATGGAAACTATCCTCAGGTAGATGGCCTCCTTGGGGTCAGTCTAAAAATCTCCACAATGGTCTTGCAGCAAATACCATGTTTAAAAACTTCTGTAGTCTAATCCCCCTTCATGTTATGGTTGAATTATGTCCCTCCTCCATTTCATGTTGAGGTCTTAACCCCCTCAGAATATTACCATATTTGGAAATAAGGTCATAGCAGATGGAGTTAGTTAAGATGAGGTCATATTGGAGTAGGTGGACCTTTAATCCAAGACGACTGGTCTCCTTATTAACTGGGGAAATTTGGACACAGAAACAAACATGTACAGAAAGAAGATGATATAAAGATACAGAGAGAAAACCATGTGAATTATGCTTTCACAGGCCAACGAACATCTGGGGCTACCAGAAGAGGCAGGAAAAGACCCTTCCTTAGAGGTTTCAGAGGGAGCATGGCCCTGCCAACACCCTAACTTCAGACGTCCACCCACCAGGACTGGCTAGCAATAGATTTCCACTGTTCTAAGCCCTCAGGTTGTGGCACATTATTATGGCATCCCTTAAAAATTAATACAGCTGCTTTTAATTTGTTGGTTTTTGATATCAGCTACCCTCCACTTCATTCCTCTGAGTTGCTCTGTCTGCTTTCTTGGGTGTGCAATGAAGATTCCATAAGGCTGGGGTGTAGGCTCTGGGGTGCTCTGGTGGCGAGGGTGGGGAGACATGTTTAGCGTTCAGGAACTCTTCCTGCCTGTGAGGAATGTGACAGCGCCCCATGAGTCAAAGAGAAGCCTTAACGTAGGAAAGTCAGGCTACCTCTCCCCTTTGATCCCTCTTACGAATCTGACCAGGCATTTTCAGCAGCCAAGCATCTATAAATGATGGTAGTTTATGTAAATCTGGAGTTTGTGACTGCAGGTGAGAGGCCCTTTATATCTGTGTCCAGATGAATCTAATGCGCAGAGGTCAGGAGGAGCACAGCTCTGGAGCCCAAGGGCTGGTGTTTGGATCCTTCTGGCTGCATGGTTTTAGGTAAGTTGCATCATAATCACTTGACAGGTTTGTTGAAATTTATTTATTGCTAGCCCCGTCCATGGGGTTTCTGATTCAGTAGGTCTGGGAGGGTGCCTGGCAATGCTCATTTCTAACAAGTGCCCTGGTGATGTTAATGCTGCCGGTCTAGAACCACACTCTGAGAACTGCTAACCTAGTTTCTCTAAGCCTCTGCTTTTTGTTAGTCAGATGGGGTTCACGACGATCCTAACTGCCAATCCTCTTGTGAGGATTAAGTTAGGTGATAAATGTGAGGTGCTTAGCACGTTGCTGTGCATAGTGCTCAGTAAATTTTAATGAGCATTCACAGTTTTTAACACAGATTAAAACCCTCTTCTGTGCTTGGCTTGCTAAGTCATCCTAAACTGTTTCAGAGTCAGGAAACACACAAAGGTAATTCTGGACAGGATGTGGAGAAATGTCACCTCCTGTTGGAGTTGTCAGAGAAGTCAATCATCCTCCTGAAACTAAGGGACGCCGATTGCTATGCTGAGGGTGCATCTTTTAAATGTGCCGGCAGCTGGGCCCTGGATGAAGCCATTGGCAGAGGTGGGATTAGAAGGAGAGGAGAGGGGTGGGGTTTCACCTGCAGGCTTATCAAACAGAGAGGCCTGCTTGTCAGGTTCAGTTGCAGGCCTTACACGGCCCAGGTCTACAGCTGGCAGCTCTGCTACTCCGCGCAGGGCACCTCTGCGTGTCCGTTCAGAAAACATTCCATGGCCTGCACCCTTTCCCACATTGCCAGCGAAAAACAGCGATTATCTGGGTGTCCAAGTGTTAAGGGCTGGGGCCTTTCAGAAACCACTGTATATGTTTGCCCTGTGTCTCCTTCAGTCTGGGCTGAGCACAGAGAAACAGAGTATTCACGGATTGGCCTTCCTAACTCAATATGGCATCCTGGCACCGAATTTTCTCATTAATTTGGTTCTTGGGATTCCAGCTTTGGAAGCAAGACAGTTTATGTCAATAAAAAATGCTTTGTTTCTGGGATTCTGGCCCCACCAGAGGACTGGGGGCTCTGCTTGGGAGCTGCTGGCTTGTTGCTAAGGTGCTTGGAGCTTATCCAAGTTCACATTTCCCAGAAAGGTGGAGAATAGTTAATGATTACAAAGCTCTGGAAATGTATATGCTGGTTTCATTCCAGCCCCACTTAAAAACACTTGTTCACCAAGAGGAGGAGATTTCTGGTTTTGTTTGGCTTTTGTGATAGTTGAACTTCGAGGGCAAAATTGGAGTCTTTTTCTTCATGTGTGTATTGGTAAAAGCTTCCCCTTTCAAAGTAGTGAGCTCTTCTTGAGCACCTACTATGTGCAAAGTAGCAATGTGAGGGACAGTAAGAAAAGTTAAGACTCTTCCAGTTTAAATGGGGAAAGATGTACCAGGTCAAGAGGTTATGATGTGAAGATGCTCAGAAAGGCAGCTGACGTTGGCCAGAGAAGATGGAAAGACATTTTGTTTTCTATTTTCATGTTTTAAAGCTTTTCTTTGCCCCAAATATAAATAAATCTTTCCCCTTGCCTTGGCTGGGTAGCTCCGTTAGTTAGAGTATCATCCTAACACACCAAGGCTGCAAGTTCAATCCACGGTCAGGGCACATGTAAGAAGTAACCAATGAATGCGTAAATAAGTGGAACAACAAAGCCATGCCTCTCTCTCTCTCTCTCTCTCTCTCTCTCTCTCTCTCTCTCTCTCTTATCAATAATAATAATAATAATAATAACCTTTCCCCATAACATATCTGCCTTCTTCTGCTATAGGGATAGGGCCTGGTAGTGTCTCCCTGTACCCAAATTGTCTCTGAGTTACCTGCCCTTCCTGTACTGCCCTCTCCACAATCCTAGTTGGGCTGCACATGCAGACTCACCATAAAAGTTGATGAGAAATCTCATTTATTTTCTTGTCTGCTTATTTGTGGTCTTTTTCTATCCAGTATTTTCACCTGAACAAGTTTCAATTGAATATTTATTCATTGTCTTTCCCACTAGCATATATAATTCCAGTGGGTAAGAACCTTCTCAGACTAGTCTGTTTGGCAGCCAAATTGAAAAGACCAAAGCGAAAACATGGGGGCAGTTATATAGCATTTTATTCACTAAATCCAAGTATGCCAGGTCTTAGGTACACACTTTGAAGCTAAACATTTTGTTTACTGCAAATGAAAGCACGGCTTCTTTAATAGTGTCACTCTGTGTGAAGTTCACTCATAACTATCCTGTTTTATGGAATAATAGTTGGCTTTTTTTAAAAAAAACAGGCTTACTGGGATGTTCGGCCAAGATGGAGGCATAGGTGGACACACTGTGCCTTCTCGCACAACCAAAATTAAGGACAACAAAGATTTAGAACCAAGAAAACAAGCAGAACTGATAGAAAAATTGAACCGTATGTAAGACCAACAACCATTCATCCAGACTGGTAAGAGGGGAGGAGTTGCAGCAGGAAAAAGTAGAGGTTGGTGGACCCAGGTGCAGGCAAAGGCTGGCAGACCCCAGGCGCACAGGTGGCAACTAGCAGACCCCAGGCATGGGTGGCTATGGTGCAGACCCAGTGAGGCTGCTTGAGGCGGCCGGCTGACCAGGTGGTCACACATTTGTGGCAGATAATCCAGGTGAAGGGGAAGCGGGAAGGGACTGGAATCCGAGAGAGAGCAGAGTAAGCACCATTGTTCCCTCTCAGACCTCGCCCCCACATACAGCGTCACTACCCAGAGACTGGGCTGCCCCACCCTGGGGAACAACTAAGGCTCTGCCCCTCACTATGTAATAGCCATGACCAGACCAAAGAAAGAAGCCAAAAATGGCTCAAACAAGAGAACAAATAAAAGCCCCAGAGCCAATTCATCTAAGTGACCAAGAAATATCCAACCAATCAGATGCACAGTTCAAAGCACTGGTGATCAGGATGCTCACAGAATTGGTTGATTTTGCTCACAAATTAGATGAAAAAATGAAGGCTACAATAAGTGAAATGAAGGAAAACACACAGGGAACCAATAGAGATGGGAGGAAAACTGGGACTGAAATCAATGGAGTGGACCAGAAGGAAGAAACAAATAACCAAACAGAAAAGAATGAAGAAACATGAATTCAAAAAAATGAGAAGAGGCTTAGGAGCCTCCAAGACATCTTTAAACATCCCAACATCCAAATTATAGGGGTACCAGAAGGGGAAGAAGAAGAGCAACAAGTGGAAAACTTATTTGAACAAATAATAAAGGAGAATTTCCCCAATCTGACAAAGGAAATAGACTTCCAGGAAGTCCAAGAAGCTCAGAATCCCAAAGAAGTTGGACCCAAGGAGGAACACACCAAGGCACATCATAATTACTTTAGCCAAGATTTAAATGAAGGAGAGAATTTTAGAAGCAGCAAGAGATAAGGAGGCAGTCACCTGCAAAGGAATTCCCATCAGACTGTCCGCTGATTTCTCAAAAGAGACCTTCCAGGCAAGAAGGGGCTGGAAAGAAGTATTCCAAGTCATGAAAGGCAAGGACCTACATCCAAGATTGCTCTATCCAGTGAAGCTGTCATTTAGAATGGAAGGACAGATAAAGTGCTTCTCAGATAAGGTCAAGTTAAAGGAGTTCATCATCACCAAGCCCTTATTATATGAAATATTAAAGGGACTTATCTATGAAAAAGAAGATAAAAAATGACAATAAAAAGACAGCAAGCTCACAGATATTAACAACCACACCTAAAACAAAAGCAAACTAAGCAAATAGCTAGAACAGAAGCAGAAGCACAGAAATGGAGATCACATGGAGGGTCAGCAACAGGGGAGTGGGAGGAGGAGAGGGGGGAAAGGTACAGAGAATAAGTAGCATAGACAGTAGGTAGAAAATAGACAGGGGGAGGACAAGAATAGTGTGGGAAATGTAGAAGCTAAAGAAATTATGACACATGGACATGAAGTAAAGGGGGGGATGTGGGTGGGAGGGGGGTGTGCAGGGTGGAGAGGAATGATGGATGAGAAATGGGACAACTATAATAGCATAATCAATAAAATATATTAAAAAAAAACAGGCTTACCAAAGCTAAACATAGCTTTGGCATAAAATCCAACAATCATGCTCCTAGGTGTTTACTTAAATGAGTTGAAAACTTATGTTCATACAAAAACTTGCATACAAATGTTTACAGTAGTTTTGTTAATTATTGACAAAAATTGGTATCAATCAAGACATCCTTCAATAGATAAACAAACTGTGGTGCCTTCATACAATTAGAAATTATTCAGGGTTAAAAAGAAATGCAGTATCAAGCCAAAAAAAGATATGGAGGAAACTTATCTGTATATTGGTAAGTGAAAGAAGCTGGTTTTGAAAAGGTTACATTTGTATAATACCAACTATCTGACATTCTGGAAAAGGCAACATTATAGAGAGGGTTAAAAACAAAAACCAGTGGTGGCCAGGAGTTAGGGGCAGGGAGGCATGAAAAGGGAAAGCAAGGGGAATTTTTGGAGCAGTGAAACTATTCTGTGTCATACTGTAATAGTGGACACATCACATCACACATTTGCCAAAACCCATAGAACTGTATAACATAAAGGGTGAACCTATTGTAAACAATGGATTTTAACTAATAACCATGCATCAATATTGTGTGGTCAATGGTAAAAACGTACCACACCAATGCAAGATGGTAATAATGGGGAAACTGTGTCTGCGGCTGGGGAGGGGTGGGAGTATATAGGAACTCCATACTTTCTGTTCAGTTTTTCTTTAAAAAAACAAAAAGATTTTATTTATTTATTCATTTTTAGAGAGAGGGGAAGGGGGGGAGGAAGGAAAGGGGAAAGAGAGGGGGAGAGAAACATCAATGTGTGGTTGCCTCTCATGTGGCCCCCACTGGGGACCTGGCATGCAACCCAGGCATGTACCCTGACTGGGAATTGAACTGGCGACCATTTGGTTTGCAGTCCAGCACTCAATCCACTGAGCCACACCAGCCAGGGCTCTGGTGAGTTTTCCTAAAATCTAAAACTGATCTAAGAAATAAAGTTTATTAGTTGAAAAACTGGCTTGATCAAATTAATCAAATAATTTATTCCTTACTCATTTTTTTTAAACAAGCATTTACTGAGCTCTTAGTATGCGTCAGTCATGTACATCACCACACTGGCCACACGTGTGAGATCAGCTAGTGGCACTTGGTAGAGAGGGAGCTCCAGCGATGCTGTTTAAAGAAACTCGGTTTTCTAAGGTTGAAATGGGTAATGACAGTTGCCAGTGGAGCACGGAAGGGTGTTATGGAAGAGGGCTCCACTGCTGAGGCTAAAATCAAAGGCCAAGAGTACTTTCTATAGTCCACACCCCAAAGGATAACAGTATCCAGACCTCAGGAACTTCAGCATGTGAAAGTGTAAATGAAGAAACCCTCTACTAGTATTAGGTATTATGATTATTATCACAGTAATAACTATATTCAGGAAGACATTATGGAGAAGAACGCAGGCTTAAGAAACAATAGATTCAGCCTTGGCTGGTGTAGCTCAGTGGCTTGAGTGTGGGCTGTGAACCAAAGGGTCACCAGTTTGCTTCCCAGTCAGGGCACATGCCTGGGTTGCAGGCCAGGTCCCTGGTGGGGGGTGTGAGAGGCGACCACACATTGATGTTTCTCTAACTCTCTTTCTCCCTCCCTTCTCTTCTCTCTAAAAATAAATAAATAAAATATTAAAAAAGAAACAATACATTAATTCATTATTCTAAACAAAAGTAAAGCGGTTTGAGCACCTTCTCCCCACTCCTCAGGTAGAGGAGAAACTCAGTATCAGTCATTAGTGGGGCTACTGCCATCGCTCTACTGGACAGTACAAGGTTCCTGGTTCTGGGAAGAGGAGGGAGAGCCGTAAGTCACTGGGCTGTAACTCCTGGAGCTCCATTGCTGTATCAGCCTTTTGCTTCCCTGGGCTGGTGTCTGGTTCTGTGATCTCCTGCTATCTGCCCAAGAGTGCTTCTTGGAAGGGACTTCCAGCTGACCTGGACTCATTCTCCCTTGCAAACCTTAAGCCTTCTGACCACAGCCTTGGCTGGAACTCGAGGCCAGCCTCCAGAGGTATCTGGCAATCACTTCCCATCCGAGGTCAAGCCTCTCAGGGACACTACAAGGGGCAGGGAACATGTCCCTGCCTCTCAGATACTCCCACCCCCACACCCATTATTCTCTCCCTCTAGGAACTCTGCTTGGCTTCCCTTTAAGTGTCTGCCACGAACATTTGAGTTCTTGCTCTCTGACATATGATGTCGGTTAGGCTCAAATAAACTCTTATTAAAATTAAAAAAAAAAATAAAAATAAAAGAAGAGTCTGCCAACATCTTGTATCAGATTCATCTCTATCTTATCAGAGCTGGGCTTTAGAAGACAAAGGCCCCTAAATGCCCCCTTGGTGCAAGAGAACGTCCGATCTCCTGCAGAAAAGGGATACGGGTCAGTGGGTGGGTGCGGGGGAGGAATAGGGGACAACTGCTTTTCTTCCTTGGGGAGCCTCCATGATGCATTTCCTGGTGGGGCCACCCTGCCACACCAGAATTGCTGGTGGTGAGGAATTTAGCTAGCTATTTTAAAAACAAAACCGCTTTCCATGAGCCAAATATTAATTTAAGCTTCAGGATCTGGGCCCTGCACCTCCAGGAGGTGCCTCACCACATCAGGCACCCTTCGGCAGCGGGGGCTCATCGAGCTGGGGGTAAGTCCAAAGGTGGCACAAAAGGTTAAAAGTGTCTATGATCAAAATTCCCCAAGATTCTGCATCAGGAAAGTAACCTTTGCAGAGTTTTCACTTAGTCCATCACAGAGGCCTTAGTTTCTAGTATTTGGACGTATTATTCTTTCTTTGGACAGACACCAGGTGAATTGGTTGGTTTACATTTAGGCATAAAATACTTAGCTTTGAACACAGCAACCACCTTGAATGTCATCTGATGCGCTCGCTGAGAGGTCTGAGGGACAGCTGGTGTCCACCTTGTATTCCCTCGGGGGGTGGGGTGTGCTCGTGGAGAGCAATGACAGGTGGGGTCAAAGGCACCACTTTCATTGCTCTCTCATTTCCTCCCTCTCCTTCCCTCTCTGTCTCCATTGCCACTCTCCCTGGTGCATTTAGTTGGCTTGGGATATGAAGGGACTCCGATGTGCTATGAAAACACCTGCTTGCTCCGTGCCAAGCCCTGGTGTGTCCGAGAAGCCTAGCTGTCAGTCTGCTTCCCGGTCTCTCTGGTCTTCCTGTTGGCACTTTGTAGACTGCCATCTGGGATTGTCCCCTGGTGGCTCTGGCTGTTTTTGATTCCTAAACTTGACTATGTACCTTTCATTCAATCTGGATTGGGTTCGGTGATCAGTTATGCCTTTGGGTAACCTGACTTTGGCCCAGGCCCTGCTGGGGGCCGGGCCGTTTCTGGCCTGGTGATGATAACTGGAAGGGCCCCAGCGCTGCAGTGATGGAGCAGACCTGCACGTCCCAGTCTCCTGGGTGCATTCTCACCAGCCTGTTTAGAGGCTGAACTCTTCCATGTATTTCCTACAAGTTCCTGCCTCAAGATGAACCCTTCTCTGCTGATCTTCCCGGAGTCATAAGTAATTAACCAAACGGTGTGATGCTCATCGCTTCTTCTCAGCTGGGCCCAGTGGGGGAGAAAGACTTTGCATCAAGACAGATAGAGTTAGATTACCGGCTCTGTGTCTGTGTGACTCAGCATCTGTTAAGAGCCACTGTGAAATGGAATTGCTTAGCTACATTGTGGCTGTGGTATATTGCATTACCTTCCTTGGAGGTTCTTGTGAGGAATAGTTACCCAAAAGTGTGTTGTGCGCATAGGCGTTCAACAACTGTAAGCTTTCCCCAAGGGGCCGGGCTGGCGCACTGTCAGACAGCTTATACTCAGAAGGGTTGAAACAACTTCCCCTCCTCCATTGCGGGGCTAGTCCTGTTTGGCTTTAGACTGAGGTGAGGCACACACCTGGGCCAAGGGTCCCACACTGATACCCACACTGCAGTTTTCTCACTTACAGAGTGAGGGTAATAATATCTGCCCCTTCAGATTATTGGGAGAATGAGAAGCGAAGGATGTAAGGTGGTCGGTGCAGTGCCTGGCCCAACTCTCATGACCTGGCACTGAGTCCACACCTTGTCCCTCTCAGATCACAAGTTCTTCGTGGTAGACACATGCCGCAGTCACGCCCGTCCCAGTGCTGGCACGAGGAGGGCCTCAGCAGCTAGTGATGGAAGAAACAAATACTTTTTCTTTTTCCCTGGTTCTCAGGAGGCCTATTTTGAAGGCTGTAACATTAAGGTTCCATAGCAATTTAAAAGATAAACAACCCCAGAATAGGTTCCTATGGCATTAAATGGGGCACTTTTCAAATGGGTCATGATGGAAAAAACAAAAATCTCCACGGTCTTACATAAAGGCAGGCTGAATACTTGGTTCACATAAGAAACAGCTCTGGGAAATTGTACCATGGGTTTCGAACTAAAGGCTAATGTATTTGTAGTAAAAATATTACAAATGCTTTGCTAAACATTTTTTTAAAACAGTACAAAGTATTTTAAATAAAAGCACTGTGGTCATGGCATCCCTGTAAATGTCACTCTGGGACTCAGTTTCTCTTTGCAATGATTGGGGGCTGAATTAGCTCCATGGGGCCTGGTAGGCTTTGATAAGGCATTTGGATTTTCCCTTACACACTGGGAGAAGCCACTGCTGTTTAAAGTAGCAGTAGGCCATGATCCGATTTACTTTTTTCAAAGCCCAGATGTTTTCTCACTTCCCGGTACAGCCCCCTGGCCATTGTCCACCCCGCCCTTTGTGCTTTATCTCCCAGTCAGTTTGTCTTTCTGCAGCATCCCCTCCGCTCCAGCCCGCAGCTCTTGCTCCCTCCTCTGAGCTCACAGCATTTGCTGGGATCTTAATCACGCTCTGCCCCAATGACATGGCATGCTATTATTATCTTCTGCATATGTTAGTTAATTAATTAATTCAACAAGCATGCACTGAACAGCTGCTACTGTCAGGCACTGTGCACAGTGCTAGAATATAGAGGTAATTAGGGCAGGTTCTCTGTTTCCAAGTAGTCAAAGGCTGGGGGTGGGGTGGGGAAAGTTACATAAACAAATCCCTGGAGGCCTGTGGTAAGCCCAGCGACAAGCATGGCCAGGTGTTTTATGGGATCTGAGATAGGGGTTTCTAACCAGTGAGGGAGGGGAGACTAGGTAGGGTGGGGAGGGTTAGGATAGACTTCCTGCATGAAAGGAGGTTGGGACTGATTCTTCAAGGCCCAGTGGCAGTGAGGGTGAAGGGATGGGGCGCAGAGCAGTCAGGGTAAACAAAGGCAGGGAGCAGAAACAGATTGGTGAGTCATTGCAAGCAGTTTACACTTGAGGAAGCATTTAGTGGAAGACTGAGAAGAGTGGGAGATGAGGCTAGAAAAACAGATAGAGCAAAACACAACACAACACCCGGGATGCCTGTCTTTAGCTGCCAGGAATTCTTGGAGCTGAAAAGCCCCAGAACTCTAGGAGGCTAGAGGTAGTCTTTATTCTTTTCTTCACTGAACTACCATGCTGGGGAGACCACAGTGAGCAAAACTCACAAGGCCTTTGCCCTCAAGGAGCCTGTGGAAAACTAGCTGATGGCCAGGCCAGTCATACAGTGGGGTAAGTACTAGGTGCTGTGGGAGCCCTTAGGAAAGAGCATTTACCAAGCCTCAGGGCCCAAGGAAGGCTTCCTGGAGGCAGTGTCCTCTGGTCAGCTTTCCTGACTGACTGTTGGACTTCAGGGTATCGAAGGGGTAGCAAGTAAGATAGGTGTGTGCAGAGAAAGATCATGGTGGCTCACCTATTTTCTGAACCCTCAGCCTTCATGGCCCAAGAAACCAAGCTATAGGCCCAGGCTGGTCAAGGGCATGGCAAGTAGGCTGAAGAGAGTCCTGTAGAGAAATGGAGGTTGTTCTGTGGCCTTTCCAGCCATCTCCTGGAACATGAGCCTGTTTTGCAACGCAGTAAGCTAGGCCAAGTATGTGGGGTTTGGCCCTAGCTCAGCCAACCCAGCTCCCTAAGCAAATAGTAGGGGATTTTCTCCCCCTTTTCTTTCTAAACTAAATCCTCTCTGGGTGCATAATTTATAGAATTCCAGCGAACTGCAGTTTGGCTTTCTTCCCAAGAAAGACAGACATCTCCTCAGATTTTCCACACACGCACCACATCCCTCTGGCTCAATGCCAGGATGTCCCGGCAAGGCTGGGGCAGGGCCGCTGCGGCTCTGGAGGAAGTAGGGCACATACCATCACCCCAGGGGCAGCATGGGCAGCACGTTTAGGGGTAGCTGCAGCAATCGCACAGTTGGATGTTCCGTACAGGAGTGGAGGGTGGGAAATAGGTGTGTGGTGGGAGGGTGGGCAGGAAACTGTGCAGACAACAACGCTGGTAGGAACTGTGCTGGGACCAGAAGACCCTGGAATAGCTTATCAGTGTTTACAAAACACTTCCTCACCTAGTTTGAGTCTCTTAACAGCTATGTGATGAGGCTAGGACACATATAATTACAATTCCCATGTAATTGATGCATTGCTGAAGAGAATGGAACCGGCAACCTGAAATTAGCCTGACCCAAGTTAGAATTCCACTTTTGCCATTGTGTGACCTTGGGTAAGTGGCAAAATCTCTTGCAGCCTTATCTGTGTATAAGGGGTAATGGTAGGACTTTCCCTGAGGGGTCATGAGTGTTAAATGAGATCTTGTGTGTGAGGAGCCCACCCCACACTTGGTCCCAGCAGATTCTATTAGGATGGCTGGAGAGGTTACCTGACTCCTGTGGGTGCTATTGGGACCGCTGGTCAGGTGTTTGTTACTCCCAGCATGGCCTTGCCCCAGGCACCCATGTGCCCACCAGGCTGGCCCATCCCCTAGCAGAGGCCAAGAGCTTTGTGAGGGCTAATAGCTTAGTCCGAAACTCCAGAAGGCCAGTCCAAATGCCTGACATGCTCTGTGGGAGCAAATGGCTCTAGAAACTGCATAGCTGGTGAAACTTAAGCCTCAGAACATCAACCTCAGTTTACAATCTGCCTGTTTCCTCTTATAGTCAAGGGCCAACATCCAAACCCTCCTTCATTTATCATTGTCATTGCCGCTCAAAAAGGTCAGCATGCATTAATCTCTGTTGCCTCCAGCCACTTGGCTCACAGCAGTGATTCAGACTTCATGGCTGAGCCTCACGGGCAGTAGCTCTGTCCAAGGTCTATCTACACAGGGAGCTGTCAAGCCACGCCTCCTCCCAGGGGCCAGGGCCTGTGTCATCACTGCATACGTGAAAACAGCATTTCCTCATCCGGGGCAGACCCACATTCTTCCCCAGGGAAAATTCTACAACTTTTACAACTACTCCCTCTGCCTGGCATCCTCTTCCTCATGGCTGGCTGCTTCTCCTCATTCAATTTGCAGCCTGAGTGTGGCTTCCTTAGGGGCCTCATCTGGCCAACCTGTTGAAAGTGGCTCCACCGGCCCCACCCAAGGCACTTGTCTAGCTCATCATGGTTCTTCACCTTTTCCTTGGTACTCCTCACTGTCTGGAGTTAGTTCTTTGTTTATTGTCTTTGTGACTGGAATATAAGCACCGTGAGAGCAGGACCTGTCTCGGTCATCATGGCATTCCCAGTGCCTGGCATGCAGCAGGAGCTTAGTAATTACTTGTTTAATGGGTAAATGAAGCAAAATGAAGATCATGGGGTCCAATGTCTTCATTTTGCAGAAGAAAAAACTGAGGCCCAGAAGGGTTAAGATGCCCAATGTCAATTCGCTCGTGCCAGACATCCTGCTGCCATGAGCTCTTCTCCTAGTTGCTTCTTCCTCAATTCTCAGGGGTCTCTGGAACCAGCATATGGTAATGGTCTGCTTTTGTCTTTAGGAAGAAGGACTCTTTCCAGTTCTGAAGCGTTACAGCACCCAAAATATCCAATGTGCACCCTAATAAGCTAAAGGACAGTTTGCTTACTTGGGCTGAAAATGGAAAACATGCAGATGCACATATAAACACCCTGAAAAAATTAAAATGGGCTGACACGTGGGTGAGGAATGATTATAAAAAATGATGTCATCCTGTTGGTCTCAGCTAGCCAGGGAAACACAATACTGGGGTCAGAGCTCTTCATGGACGAGAAGACATTTCCCCTTTCAGATTCTGTAGGAAGAATAAGTGGCTGATGAAGAGTCCCCGTGGGGCCGGGGGGTGGACATCCTCCTAACAGAGCAATGTGAGGACTAGCTCTGAGGAGACATGTAAAGGGTCCAGCACAATCGGGGGCAGTTCTGTGATCATCCCGAAAGATGGGTTATTCTGGCTGCGGACTCGCTTGCTTCCATGTTTCACTGACTCCCACTGCTTTCTCATCTTTATCCCAGCAGAGATGACAGGAGATGACTCATACCAAGGAGGAAAATGAGCCAGTGTGCTAGCTCTGGTAAAAGGTGAAGTAGAGCGGTAAGAACCTCATCATAATTATATAACAGCCACTATTTATTTTACGTTATACTCTCTGCATCCCAGACAGTGTATTAAGGGTTTAGGTTTATTACCTTGTTCAGTTGCATAAGGTTGGAACTTATTTTGTCTTGCTTAACTCATAAGGAAACAACCACTCAATCCTATGAGGAAGGAACTATTTTTATTTCTGTTTGATGAATGAAAAAAAGTGAAACTTGGAGAGGGCAAGTGGCCTGCCCAAGGTTACTCAGCTGGTAAAGGACAGCCAGAATTGCAGCTGTGGCACAAGGCCTGAGTGCGAAAGTGGCACGAAGTGCACAGAACGATCCAGTGACGTGGGAGGCTGGAAGAGACGGCTGAAGTAAGTTGGCGGTGGTAGGGTTGTGGTGACTGGCAGTTGCCCACTTTGTCTCTGGTCCCTTGCTTTTCATAATTGACTCTAACACACAGCTACCAGGAATTCACAGGGTGCCTTGTTATAAATTAAGGGAAGCGGGTTTAAGAGGAGACACGCGGAGCAGCAGAAATCGCTGTCATAATCGTGATTATCCAGTGAAGTAGAATTCCAACCACCAGACATTCTGTGCTCTCAGACCGCCAAGACAGGATTGCACTTTACTTGTGCTTGATGAAATGAAAACGTGTATGTGAAAGCACCTGGCTCAGTTCTCCCTGCCCAGCGCCTGACACAAAGCAGGCACTTGAGTGCAAGATACTCTCTTTGTATCTTTATTTCCCTAATGCCTGTCACGGCACTTGGCACATAGGAGGTGCTTAACATATATAAGTTGTTTGTCATTTTTTTTTACTAATAAGCACATATTACTTAATAAAAACTAGTATTTATCGAGGCTTCATGCTAAACATTTCCAGGCGCTATCACTTCTGGTCCTTACACTCATCTAGCAAAGTAAGTAAAGTTAACGCTGACATTTAACAGTGGGATTTCCTTCAGCAGAAGAGAAAACGGCCTTCTAGATGTTACATACTTTGCCCAGCTACACTGAACTATCAAGCTTGTGAGTGGCAGACCCAGAGATTTGAATGAATGAGTTCTCAGAAGTGTTTGAGGAAGATGAGTGTCTGTCACTCTCTAAGTGATTTGTGGGCCATAGCTGGAAACTTGACATTTCTTAAAAATCTTAATATCTTTTAAAAAACCCATACTATCTTTGTTTTTTAATGTGCCCATGGTTAATTGAACCTAAATTAGTGTTTTAAACCATTGACCAGTTTAACAACTTAACCTACAATCTCACCTAATCTTCATGTTAACTGATGCTTCAGAAAGATGCATCCCATTTGCTTTGTGACTTCCCATTCTTCTGGCAGACTGCATGGTACACAGATTCCAGGAAGCTGGAGGAATTCTCATAAGCTTCCTGGGAAGGATGAGCTGTGAAATAGAATTTAACTTACTGGCAGAGGAAAATCTGGAACCTAGATTTTACAGCTCTTCCTCCATCCATCCCCTGCCCTTTACCCCTAAATCCTTTCTCGCTTTATCCCCTAGGAGAGCAGAGCAGGGGCCCATTGAAGAGATCAGAATGTATAGGAGGTCCATTCCTACACATTCTGGCAAATAAATGAATTGGAATCAGTGATGGGTGTCAGCATCCCCTCAGAAAGGCCAATGGTTTGACTCGTAGTCTTACCACCTTCTTTCTAGGCCTTCTTAGGCTATTATCAATGGTGCTGTGATCCCTAAATGGCAGCCTCTTCTGCCACTAGCCCTGGGTGCTCATAGTCAGTTGGGAAGATGACTTGGAGGACCCTAGAAGTCTTCTAGTTCATACTTCCCATTTTACAGAGAAGGAAATTCAGGCACAGAGAAGAAAAATGAATGATCCAAGGTTACACGATTTAGTGGAATTGTTCATTGCTTACCCAACATCAGTTTTCTGCTCCTTGTTCCTTCCTAGCAGGAACTCAATTTTATTGGATATTGAGCAGTGATGGTTTCAGGGAAGATATAACCTACGATTTTCTGTCCCTGGAGAATGAATCTTGATTAGTTTAAGCCAATCATAATAATTCTACCTTCTTTGCCAGTGACTGGTTTGGGGATAAGTATGTGACAATGTGCTACAACTCTCACCAAAGAAACATGAAGTGAAGTCTGTTCACAGAAGCTTTTGGAAAAGTGTTCTTCCATCTCTGAGTAATGATAGTAAAGGCTACAGTCTTAGTCTTGATGGCTTTGGAGTTTATCGGAGTTGTTACAACCAAGAGGGATTATGTGGAAGACAAATGACACACTGTGGATGGCAAAATGGAATGATGTGAAGGGCCTGAGTTCGTGGTGGTGCCTCTGAGGCACTGGGTTAACCAATCCTGACACTGCTCTACCTCTGGACTTCTTGACAATTGAGATAACATAGTGTCCTTATTGTTTACTTGGATTTTATGTTATCTGTCACCCAAAGCATCCTTACTGATACACATGACCGTAGGGTCAGATTTCCAATTCAGTGTTTGGGATCACTCCACCTAATGAGGGTATAAAAAAGTGTTTGGGATTGTCTACTGAATAGTAGCTAGCTTATGCTCCTTCATAAAGCTGGGGCTTTATTTGAACTTAAACCTTGGAACCAGTAAGATCAGGGTTGTCTTCATGAAACAGGAAATGCAAAATAATAGTTTTCACCTCCAGGGTTTTATTCTTTCACATAATACTGGTTGTGGCAGTTCCAAGAAGTCATTAGGGACTCAGACTCTTGAGATCACATCTCTGATCCATAGTTTCTAGGGTGTGACTTTCACCTTCATGTCTAAGATTGATGCGAGAGATCCATCATCAAATTCACGTCCTGACAGCCAAATACAAAAGTAGGATGAAATAGGATTTTTTTGTTCTTTGTACTGCCCCTTCTCATCTCTTCTCTCTTTTCTTTCTTTCTTTTCTCAAATACTAACATAGGCACTAAAGTAGGTTTTAGAGCCTATTATATTTCAAATGTACTATTCTGATGTATTAGTGCTTGATAAATGGTTGTTTCTGATGATAAGAACATATGACATCCTTTGCATTCCAGCTTCTAGTTTGGTACAAGAAAAATGACAATTGTCATAAACTGCAGAACACAACCCCCTTGAAAGGAGGCCTTGTTATTCAGCTCCAGCAAATTGTTGCCGGGTAGGAATACAAGTTCCATGTCACTAACTCCTGCATTATTCAATAAAAGCTAAAAATATTTGTATTTTACTATTCAATATTGTTTTTAAATGTTAGATCAACGTTGTGTGTATGTTGGGTTGGGAGCACCTTGAGGTCAAATTTTGTTTCTGATTAATTTGACAGAATCTGGAATATAATGGGGACATAATATCTGCTGAATGAGGGGGTTGAACTGGGCAGGGGAGAGCAATGGTGGGGAGGGAGTGGGGACAACTGTAATTGAACAGCAATGAAAAAAAGATTTTCCAATTGCTTCTTCCCAGGAGACTGAATGAAACATCTAGAACAACTGGTAAAAGACAAAGTCATGTATATCTTTGTCATGTATCTGTTCATTGTTCCAGTGTTTTATTTCTCTCTCTCAAAGTGGAGTTTAAGCAACTCAAAGGCAGAGATTCTGTTATTCGTTCTATCAGCCCCTTCCTTTTAAAGCAGAGTTTTCCAAAGTTCCACATGATGCTTCCACTTATATCTCAGTGGGTAGAACATAGTTATCTTTCTGGGAACCTGGAAATTAAGTCTTTTAGTTTGATGGTATTGCTTGGCTAAAAACTGAAGTTCTTTTACTAGTGAAAAAGTGGGGAAAGATATTGGGAAGCGACTAGCAGTCTCTTCCACACGACCCTGAAGAGAAAGTTAAGGGCACTGCAGTTGGCAGTCACCGAATTCCGTGCTATAGTAAATAATACATATTATGGGATGTCAGAGCTAGAAGTGGTCATAAAGCCTTCTGGTCCAGTTCACTCACTTTGCAGGTAGGGCATTTGAGGTCCAGAGCAACGAAGAGATTTGCCCAGGGTCATATGATAAATTTAAAAAAAGCGGTCCTTCTAATTCTGTCTTGAATCCATTGTCTCTACCAACTCTTATTCGTGTCCATATCTCAGCCCTCACTGACTCCTCCCTGCCATTGGGATGCACCCAGGGGTTCTTGCCTCACCACCAGCCTCTAAAACTGGCACCATCTCATCCTCTTTCCTCACAGTCTCTGCTAATGTCTTTCTTGGTCCCTCCAGCCAGAGGATTGCTCGTAATTTTCATCTGAGGGAGCAACTAGTAGTGGTTGGTAGAGGCTTCTGGAGATGGTCTCCCATGGATAATTTTGAGGGCTCAGTGGGAAAGATTACTGGGATCGATTAATGACATCATTGTGGTTGTTGCTCAAGAAATGGAGACTCTTGGGGCAAAAATTTGTTGCCTGAACCCTGATTTCTTTTCTTTTAGGGGTGAAGAAAAAACCTGCTTGGACTTTTTCATAATGCACGTGGCACTCACATGTGATGGCCCTATCCCTACAAGCTGAGTGAGCCTCCTGCCACATTGCAGTCACCTGGGAGTGTAGTGGGCAGTGGTGTGACTGCTCACATATCAGAAGCTCAAGGCCACCTGTCACCCTGTGCCCAGCATGCAACAGGCCACTGGGGCAGGCCCATCTGATACCGTCTTACATAAGAAAGATAACTCTTATCACCACTCCACAAACTGAACTTGTAAATATAGACAGGATTAGGTTGTGATCTGTGCCCTGGAGTTGCCAAGACAGTGAATTCCAGTGACAGCTCTGTCACAGGCCAGATGCTAAATATATCTTCCTCACAGTGATGAGGACAGTGTTGGGAGCACACCAGTCACGTGATTCTTCCCAGTCACAAGGGGAAAAGCCCCAACCACTGTGCTCTTAGAGTCTATTCCTGAACCAGGCTAAAGCCCAGACTGAAAATAGATGCCCTGTGTTCCGGCCACCTAACCTACTTGTGGTCTCCAGATAGGATACCATGTATCATGTACTAAATAGCAGGTCGGAAGCTGTGGAGGAGGTGGCAGGACTCCTGGGCATGTTGTGAGAGAATTCTTTGCGTCAGGGAGGATGTACCTTCTACCTGCCTCCCGGACTGTGGGATAAGGCGGAAGCTCTAGGCTGGAGGGGCTGAAGGGGAAGTGGGGCTGAGAGCACTCCCTCTGCATGTGCCAGTCTGCAGAAGGCACCAATCTAATTCACTCCTAAGCAAGTCAATGGCTGATGACTTGTATGTGGTCAGATATGCCCATTTCTTCCCTAATACTTCATTTCTTCAAATAAGCATGCATCCATTAGCCAGCTCAGTTAAAATTTTAGTTTCACAGGTATTACATTAATAATTTTTGTCATAAAAACCTTCAAACAATAAAGAAGTAGGTTGAGAAAAATAAAAATTCCATTTTCCCTTATTTCTCTCCAATTGTACCTCTGTATCCAGAAATAACTGTGATCCACAATTTCATATGTATCTTCCACACTTTTTCTATGCACACAGCACACAACATAGCACAATACCCGCAACACACACAGTCTAGGACAGTACAGTACAGCAGATTAGTACATTGAGCAGGTCCTCAAACATCATTTCATTATAACATTGATGAGAAAAAAATGGTGGCCAAGGTCATGGTCTGGGTGGAATTTGCACTTTCTGCCATGTCTGCGTGGGTTCTCTTTGGGACTCAGGTCCCCTCCAGGATGTGCATGTGAGATGAATCGGTGTGTGTCCACTGTCCCAGTCTGAGTGAGTGTGGTATGTGTGTGAGTGGCCCTGTGAAGGAAGGGCATTTTGTTCAGGGTGGGTCCCATCTTGCACTTTGGGCTGCCCACATGGGCTCTGGGCACTGGGACCCTGAACTGGAATAAGCAGATTGGAAAATAATGATCTTGTTTTTATTAATGTCTCTTAAATGTATGTATAGCTCACATTTATTTCAGTGTTTAATATTAGAATGCATTGGGTCTTTATTTAGAAGTTTGGTGATGTGTTTTGTGACCAGACATATGCTATAGAAAGTTAACTCTTGATTATATCAATTAGCCTATGATAAAATTGGTTTTATTATGTCATTTCTCTTAAAGTCACAGTTCCCAGAAACTACTGACAACATTGTGAAGACTTACATAGTATAAGAGTATCGTATCGTATCGTATTGTATTGTATCATATCAAAGGTTACAAGTAATCACTCTAAATTGCCTTAGCTTTACCCTTTTGGACTAATTACTTTTCTTCTCAGTGACTTAGTTTCTTTCCCTGTCAAATAAGGATGGTATTGGTCTCTAGTTTTCAGGATTGTTGTGAGGATTAAATTTTGGTATTTTTAAAATAGTGACTAACACAGAGTAAGAGTTTGAGTTTTATTATACATGCAAATAAGGAGGTCATATTAGTTATACATTATTGCATCTCAAATTATACCAAAACTTAGCAGCTTTCAATGGCAAACATTTATGATCTCGCAGCTCCTATGGGTCAAGAATTCAGGAGCATTAGTTGGGTGGTTATAACTCAGGGTCTACTGTATGTGTGGATGTTGGCAGGCACTGCAATCATTGTAAGGCTTGACTGAATATGTGAAAACTTCCAAGGTAGCTCACTTATATGGCTGTTGTCAGAGGGCTTCAGTTTCTTGTCACATGGATACCTCTATAGGCTGCTTAAATGTCCTTATGACATGGGAACTAACATCCCCCAGAGTGAGCAATCTAAGAGAGAGTGAGTGAGGAGGAAGCCACAGTACCCTTCATGACTTGGTCTCTGGTGTTGATACCACTACTTCTGCTTCATTCTGTTCAGTAGGAATGAGTCACTGAATCTAACCCACACTCCAGGGAAGTGGGGTTGAAGGGATGGTATCACAGAGTTTATAGACATGTTTTCCAAGCATCACAGAGTTTATTCTAGACATGGTATTTTGTTCTATGTGTTATCTTGCAATCTGTTTTTTTCATTTAGCAAAACACCCTGCAGACATTTCCATATCAACACATATAGAATTGCATCATTCTCTCTGTCAAATGACATTTCATTGTAAAGATATACCATAGTTTCTTTAACCACTCTCCCATTTGGTGGTCATATAGCTATATTTTTCTTTTTTTGCAGAGAGCAATGGCATAAGTAAAGAAAATGGCATTTCTTAGAGATCCATAGTCCAAAGAAAGCTTCTAAGCATCAAATTCCAAGGAACTAGAAATGGTGGCAGGGAGCAAAGAAACCTGTAGATTCCAGGTAATCAGACAGGATATAAGCCCAGGACACATGTTGACAGTTGTTCACACAAGAACGACTTGTTGTTCTTGTCCCTCCCTTACAGGGAAGACTGGTTCACATAGCCATTCTGGCCAACATAATCTAAGCAAAAGTCAGCTGAGGGACTTTGTAGAAAGCCTTTATATTCTGAATAAATAATAAGGTATTACTGGCACCATTCTACCCTCCCTTTTTGTCTTAAACACAGATATAATATTTAGAGTTGTGGCCACTATCTTGAGACATGTGGTAAACAAAATTGAAAAGGTGTCATGCTAAAGATTTGAAGTGGAAAGAGGGAAACCAACAAAGACTTTAATTACATTGTTGAGCTGCTGCAACAGCTATAGCCTGTCTACCCATAGACTTTTTATTACGGAGAAAAATAACTCTACTTTTAAAAAAGTTACTGCTTGCTGAGTTTTCTGTTACTTGCAGCTGAGAGCACTCTTGATGCATTTTCTGCTTCTGCTTAAGCATTTTAGGTGCAGTGACTCTGTCTAATATGCTTCCTATTGAATCACTGGTGCTAAGAACCATGCCTAAGACACAGAAGGTACTTGATGAATGAATAAGCTGAATCAATGAGTATCTTTTTAGATACTTAGAGCTTCTCTATAAGAGCATCAGCCTTTGGGGGATACCTCTTTTCTGATTCTCAGACAATCCCCACTTTTCTGGATCAGCAGAGGTGGAAGTTCCTTGGACAGGGTTCATAATACCTAGGCCACTGCAGAAATATCTGTGCTATATAATGTCCTTCAACTCACAGTTTCATTACTGGGAAAAAGAAGATATCAAATCACTCTATAAAAGCTGAAAAAAATTTCTTTTCATCCTTTCAAACCAAATAGTCTTGGCTAGAGTCGGAGTGGAATAGTCTTATATCAAATTGTGCTCATCAGCAAATAGTGAGCTAGCAGAAGAGAGATCAGGAAAAGCTTCCCACTTGACCATAGCTAAATCAGGCAACGTTGGCTGACACATTATCCAGGCTGAAGGATAATATCTACTGGAAAGTGAAGTGGCTCTTTAGTGGAAAAAAATTATTTTAAGAGTCTCATTAACTATTGGCATAAGAAAACATTGATTTTTTTTTTAAACGTCCTGAGTTTGCTGGGTGTAATTGGACTCTTGTAGGTAAGTCAGGCCATGTATAGGTGCAAAACAAGGGCCGAATTAGCCTATAATCATCGAATTTTTGATAAACATAACTTGGACTAGTAGCATCTTAATCTTATAGCATGGTATAGAAGGAAGGGTTTTTGGAGTTCACAAACCTAGTTGGAATCCAGCTTTCAGCCCTTGCTATGTGACTCTGGGCCAGTACTCTGTTTCTCTGAGTCCTGGTTTCCTCCTTTACAATACTTCACATCTCATAGGGTGTTATGAAGATTTAAATAGAATCACGCGGGCAAAATACCTGGCACATACTATTACTAATGCTACCACCTCTACTGCCACTCCTACTAACGTCACTACTATTGCCAACACCACTACTACGTCTATCATTACTGCCACTACCACCACCATCACCACGACTATTTGGAACAGAAAAGGTAAAGCAGGTCGCCTTTCATTGCTAGTTCTTTTTTATTCCAGATAAAGGTATTTTAAATGAAGAATACAAATCTACCTTTTGATGAACTAGGAGAGAAGACTCATGGAATCAAATTTCTTTGCCTTCTTGAAAATAAATCACTTTCCTTTTGGTTTTAGGAGGGCCATCTGGCAGGTGAACTGCCCTCACTGCTTTGGCCCAGGGAGGTAGGAGAAATGCTGCCTGCCCGCTCCCCCTCCTGACCTGGCTTCAGGGTGATGTATTGGATTCGATGGCTTTGTAGGAGCCATGCCACCTCCTTCTGCTACCTTTCTGTTTGCAGGGCTGTGGGTTTCTGTCTCTGTCCTCCAGGAAGAATTTATGATTTCCTTCCTAGTTTCCCCTCTCGCCTGAGTCCCTGAATGTGAGAGATAGCTCCCTGTAGTCCCTGCAAATGCTGCATGGGTGCCATGCAAAGTATGTAAACCAACTATATTTAAGGGTTTCATCTGGTGATATGCATAAATAAATATGTACTTTCTAGTCTACTACACTGTCATTTAAAAATGTAAAGTCTCAAATACAAAAAACAAACAAACAAACAAACAAAACCCCAAAGTCTTCACATGGTGGGGTGAGGACAGCAATGTGGCCAATGTGGGACTCTGTCCTTTGAGTCCCCTCTTCCCCAGTCTGAGGGGGCTCTTTCCAGTAATGAGTGTAATGATGGTAAATGGTGCTTCAAATTTGTAAGGAATGCTGTGACTTTCTTTCTTAAAAATACTTTTTCCTTATTAAAATGATCATGTACCTGCACTATGGAAAATGCAGATAAGGAAAAGGAGGAACATAAACCTACCCATAATCAGAGTGCAGCAGCATTCACAGTGCACGTGCTTTTGGTCTTTTTCCAATGCACATTCATACACTTTATTTCTGAATGGAGTGTAATCACACTTTGTACCAGTCTTCAGTATATTTTCGTTAATGAGTGAGAAATCAACAACGGCTATCCGTGTCTTCTGATACCCACCTTCAACTTCATTTGTTTCCATGGCTCATGGAATTCTGTTACGGGGAGAACCACCACTTACTATTTGTTATTAATGGTTTATTATTATCATTTTAAAAGTGTTGGCTTATTAATTTAAAAAATGACTATATGTTAACATAATGACTTACTGTATTTTGCCATGTATAATGAGAACTTTTTTGCCCAAACTTTGGAGGGAAAAATAAGGATGTGCATTATACATGGGTAGTACTAATTTCGTATCTATATAAGTGTTTTGATTCTTTTATGTTTATGCATTAGAAATGTAACTCTAGAAAGCAATAATGATATCCATATGCAAAATAATACACTGGAATATGAAAATTTGTTTTGTTGCTAAATATAAATAAATAAAAAATTGAATTAAAAAATTAAAATGAAAGATTTTTTTCCTGGAAGTTTGGACCAAAAACATGGGTGTGTAGTATACATGGGAATGCATTATACATGGCAAAATATGGTATATTTGTTCAAAGGAATTAAAATATATTTGTTAAAACTATTTTCCAGAGCAAATTTTTTTTCTTTTCCCAGGAGAAATGTTTTATTTATTTATTTATTATGTATTTATTTATATTATTATTGCTTATTCTATTACAGTTGGGTTATTATTTAACCAGTTCCTTGCTGTTGAACATTTAGGTTATTTACAATTTTTCGCCATTACTGACAACACTATGGTGATGAACAGCCTTCTCACTCATCCATGATTTTTCCCCAGGGTCTACACCTCGGGGCCGATGGGATGGGAAGGGTATGTATATTTTAAAGGTTTTTAAATTTCGTAAGACCAGATGCCTTTCCCAAAAGGCTCCATCAGTTTGCAGTGTGTGTGGCAGCACCTCAGACTTTTCAAGGTGCTTTCGCAGCAGATCCTCATGGCAGCCCTGTGTGATTGGCAGGATAGATGTGATTATTCATATTTTGAAGCTGAGAGAGCTCCACTGCGAAGAGGTGACCAAAGCACCCTCAGGTAGACGAATGAAGTGAGTTGCCATAGAGAGACACGCAGGAGATAAAATAATTAAATGCTGAAGGACGGTTAACAAAACAAAATGACCATGGTAGCTGGTCTGGAGCTCTTCTTTTTGGTAGTAATTATATCTTGGGGGCAACTTTCTGTTAAGTGTTTGGCAATAAAACCACGTCATCAGCGCATGGGAGAGAGCTTGCCTTTCTGTTTTCTGTCCTCAGAGTGAGAACTTGGAGAGTCAGGAGTGCAGCTCGTTCAAGATTGCAGACTGGTTAAGTGACTTGGCCAAGGTCACTAGGGGAGTTAGTGGCCAAGTCAGAACAGGAAGGCAGCTGTCCCGACCTTGGACCGGCGCCCTCTCTGTCACATGCTTTTCCGAAACAGCTAGATTCTCACTGTTGACCAAGGCACTCAAACTTTTACAGTTTTGTGGAATAGTGACCTGGGGACCTTGTTAAAATGTGAGTTCTGATTTAGTGGGTCTGTGGAGGGACCTGAGGTTCTGCATTTCTAGCAAGTTCCCAGGTGATACCTAGGGTCCTGACCACTCTGTGAGTGAATAGAAAGCAGCTGCAGAAAGGCTCAGGAAAGACAAAGCAAATGACCTAGATAAACAGAGGGCTTATTGGCAAATAGTACAGCATTTTAATTGCCAGTGACTGAAAAGGGTGTTTCTGATTGTTATGAGAGTCTTAAAATAGAGGTCTTGTCCCTGGTCCACCAGAAACACTCTGACATGAGACCAACTCCGCTGGCCAAGGGAAGGCCTGGGGCTGTCTTGGCAAGTGATGTCCCAGACACACCCAAGAACAGCACAATCAGCCCCTTCATTGAGCGGAAGCAGCAGCAGCAAGGCAGCCAGAATGAAAGCCACTTTGTTTAACATTCCAGAGGCATTCCCAGTGTCCCCCAGAGTCCTCATTATTTACCTGGAGAATTACCAAGGGGTTTTCAGATGGGATGAGTGCCTCTTTACACAGCGATTCCCTAACCCTTATGACACTTGGATGACAAAAAGGCTGCACTCAATGAAGAAAGAAGTGGAAATGGAGCTTGGGCACAGAAACAGAAGGCCGTGGGCATGTGGGATTTCTAAATCCTAGGCATGGCCTGCCACCTCGTACGCAGAGGCAAAAGATGTCAGCATTGTGGCTGTTTGGGGGATTGCAGTTCGGTTTTCAGGACACGGGGAGTTGGCGGGAGAGGACTCCGTGGTGTGGGGAGGAGTGACGGGCCCTGGGCCAGGTGGGGCCAAGCATGGGATCAGGGAAGAAGGATTGTGCCCTGGCTGTTTCTTTAGATTTGGGATTTAGATGTAACGTGTGCTGGCGTTAGAGCTACCACAGGAAAGGACCTTTGAGGCTGCATAATTGTGACATTTTCAAGTCATGGTCTCCGGAGCTCTGAAGATTCTATGTGAAGGCCTTCTCAGGGGCTGTTGTTTGCTTTGTGGTGTAATTTCACCCCCACCACTCACCCCCATCCCCAGGTGTGGTGTCACAGTGGCTGGTCAACAGGACTCAAAACACCAGGCTAGATTCTTTTCCCTCAAGCGGCCCCTTTATTTTGCTCCTTTTCTTTAGTTACAACCTCACCAAAACCTAAACTGGGGCTTTACAACATTCTTTTTACACCATGGGCTGCGAAGTGGACTGGCCCAGGGCATGGTGGACAAGGGTACCTATATGGTGTGATACACGTGAGCTTCAGCCAGCCCCCATAGCTTCCCATCTAACTGGAATTCCCATCCCAGGTTAGGCCAGCAGTTTTCAAATGAACTCGGGTGCCAGTGCACCTGTGGAACACCATGAACTAATTCCATCACACAAATAAGAAGAAATGTTACCAGCAGAAAAGCTAGCTGTGTTATAAGCACACAGTATAACACTGTGATCACACACACTGCATTCGTTGTTAAGACTAGCCACACATATTCTGGTTCTTCCAGGTACACAATGAACTTGCCCTTCTCCACACCAGTCACAGGCATGGCCACATAATGGGCTTTAGTCAAAGAAATGTGAGTGGAAAGTTTTTAAAATCAACATATGATTCCCCGCCTCCCCTTCCCCAGGCCTCAGTCTTTGTGGAAGTCCACCTTGAGACGGAGCCTCTGTTTGCCAGAGTCCCGGGGTTGGTATGAAAACAGAACTCTTCTCCAACTTATATCAAACGTAGCGCGAGCAAAAAAATACCCCTTTGCTTGTTTAAGACATTCATAGTTTGGGGTTTTGTTGTAGCAAAACCTAGCCTATCCTGACTGGTACAGACACTTACCAAAAGTAAACCAGTAAGCTGTTAAATGGACCATTGCTGACTGTGTCGTAACTTTTCTGTTAATCCAGTACCTCCACCTTTGGAGGTATGGTACCAAACAGCCACACGATTGGAGAATTCATATTTAAAGAATTTAGAACAATATGAGAAAAATGACACTAAATGAGAATGATTGTAGATAAAAACTAATGAATAACCTTACATTCCTTAAAGTAGACCATAAAGACAACACAAATGACCAAATCATGATATGTAATATTCAACAATGTCAAATACCATAATCAATGATATTTAATGTATGTTAAATTATTATCAGTGGTGTCTGAACTACTAATTTCCATTTCTCTTCCTATGTAAGAGGACTTCTTCAGGATTACTATTCTTAACATACCACGAGTTTTTTCCTGAGTTTTGTTCTCCGTTTCAGACTCCATGCTTTTTTGATTTAATGACAGGAAGTGGCTGACATCCCTCTTCCTTAGCTCTGCCATGGTAACAGAGAACTAAAATAATTTGGCTTTTGAGATTGAAATTATTTTGTACAATTGCTATTTAATTTTCCTCTTAAGATCTCTTGTTTGTATACTCCTAAGCTCTGTTCATACTAATGTCATACCAGCTTTCATGTGGCTTTCAAATAACTTGCTGTCAATTTTGGTTCCAACTTCACATAGCTGTATGGCTTCACATAGATGATCAGCCTCGAAATCGTAATTCCTAATCTGTGAAGGGGAGAGGATCTGACTGGCCCAAACTGAGTCAGGTGTTTACTTTGGATCCAATCAGTCGTAGTTGGGAGAGGATCAGGTGGTACATAGGGCTGCCTTTTCCTAGCTGTGAGGAAAGTGAAATCTGACAGAGGAAGGTGAGGGACCCTCAGGATATCTTTATCACAGAGCAACTTGTACACTTAGCAGGAATGCTTGTGGTAACCAAAAAACTTACAGAGGCAAATTGCAGATTCTAGAATTCCATGGAAGAGATTATTGTTTCACTTCCTATTTATTTGGTTGACTGCTAGCATTCACTAGTGGAAGGCTGCAGTGGGTGCCAAAAATATAAGAAAAAATTACTGGAGAACTTAAAATTAAGCAAAATTTTATCCAACAATTTTCTTTTTTGTATACATTAGGAAAAGTTTTTCTGAAAGTCAAGGACTTACATCCAAGATTGCTCTATCCAGCAAAGCTGTCATTTAGAATGGAAGGGAAGATAAAGAGATTCTCAGATAAGGTCAAGTTCAAGGAGTTCATCATCACCAAGCACTTATTATATGAAATGTTAAAGGGACTTATCCAAGAAAAAGAAGAAGATAAAAAATAGGACTGTAAAAAGACAGCAAACTCACAGATATTAACAACCACACCTAAAACAAAAGCAAACTAAGCAAACAGCTAGAACAGGAGCAGGAACACAGAAATGGAGATCACATGGAGGGTTAGCAACAGGGGAATGGAAGAGGAGAGAGGGGGAAAAGGTACAGAGAATAAATAGCATAGACAGTAGGTAGAAAATAGACAGGGGGAGGGCAAGAATAATGTGGGAAATGTAGAAGGTGAAGAACTTATGACACATGGACATGAACTAAAGGGGGGGAATGATGGGGGAGAAATGGGACAACTGTAATAGCATAATCAATAAAATATAATTAAAAAAACATTGATTGTAGTGGCCTAACACTTTGGGGTGACTTGTAGAATATCATAGAGGCACTGAGTTATAAAAGTAAGAACATTATTTTCATAAACCCCAAGTGATCATGAGTTTGGGGATAAAATAGGTTCTGATCCTTTGTAGCCCATTAGAATCACTAGGGAGGCTTAAAACAAGGTAATACACACACTCACCAGAATGACAACACAATAAAATCGATGATACCAAGCGTGGATGAAGATGTAGAAATAACTGGAACTCTCATAAAATTCAGGTTAGGGGTATAAATTGATACAATCACTTTAGGTCATTGTTTCACAGTATCTACTAAAGCTGAATACAGGCATACCTAATGACAAAGCAATTCCATTCCTAAGTACACGGTAAGAAAATGTATACATATGTTCATCAAAATGTATGTGTGCAAATGTACACTATTTATAATATCCCCAAACTGGAAACTACTCAGATGTGATGCATTGATGCAATGGACAAATCAGCAATAGAATGGATCACAAATTGTGTTATACTCACACCATAAAATAATGTACTGCAATGAGAATGAACGAACTATAATCATAGTGAATAATATGGATAAATCTTATAAGCATAATTCTGAGCAAAAGAAGTCAAGCATACAAAGAGACCATTCTGCATATTTCCCTTATATAAAGTAATCTGCGTGTTGGAAATTATGATAGCAATCGCCTTGGTGGGAGTTGTGGGTGCTAGAGACCTGTTTCTTGGTCTATGTACATGGGTGTTTGTGAAAATTCATTATCATGTACATTACAATAAATTCACTTTTCTGCATATATGTTAGACTTTGATAAACATCGTTTAAAAAATCAGTGATGCCTGGACCTGGCTCCAGACAAATTAAATCTGACTCTAGGGGTGGAGTCCGAGTACAGTACTTTACACAGCCCTCTGGGAGATCTTGACGTACAGGCCAGGGTATGAAGTGCTCATTAGTGGAATGAACCCTGGCTGAGAACTGAGACACCTGGATTTAGATTCTGGCCTTGGGCAAATCACTCTTCCGATCTGGGCCTTGGATACCAGCCCCGTGATCCTAAGGCATGTGCATGGCTTGGTTAATCCAACAGATCAGTTGACATAATAGGTTCTAAGGGGGATATGATGAAAAACAGATTTGGTGTGGAGGCCTGTGCCTGGATTGTGTTCCAGCTGTTTTCTGTCCCAACTCAACAGTGTGTCTAAGGGTGGTAGCGTCAGAGTAAGGGATCTGCAGAGGACATGGGGACCCATCTTAATCTCTGTCACAGTTTTACCTGAAGGTGGAACTAAGTGGCAATTGATTTCACTTTTTTTCAGTTTGACTTTATCATCCTTTTAGAATAGGCTAAGAATAGTTCAGGAAATAAAGTTGCAAAAAGAAAAAAACCTTATGAAAAACTCAAATAACAAAAATGAATGGATTCCTAGGAATTTAAATATTCATTTTTTAGTGGACAATATTTCATTTCTTTAGGAACTCTCAGTAACATAGAACAACTTATACGATCCCACTATCTAATTTTTAAAGTGGGCAAATGAAGTCCGAAGAGACATGACTTGTCCCAAGTCACACATTAATTAATGACAGGCCAGAGAAATCCTCGTCTCCTGACTTGGTGATTCTTTTATTCATTCAGCAAGAATCTACCGAGCATCTGTATTGTGCTAAGTACCGGGCCAGGCTTGGGAGATCCAATGGTGAACGAGCTACAGTGAGTGTGGAGTTAATTGGACATTCATCTGGGCCTTGTCACTGGGGTCTAAGCTAGTGTTTGTCCCTTCATCTCTTGTTACTCCATGGGCAGAGTCTGGCTCTCCACAGTCATCCTTGGGATGGCATCTCTGGCACTTGGCACAGCTTTGGGAGTAGTTCAAGATAAGCTTGGCTGCAGGAGGTGTAAATGTGTGGGAGCGGCACCGCTTCAGTTCACCCATCGCTGTAGGATGTTTCTCAGACTGGGAGCAATGCCAAGATATGGCCGAGCCTAGGAGCACTGGGCATTAGCTAACCAGCATGGGATTGCTCATATGAACATGAGCAAGTGGCTGGAGAGAGGCCCACAGGAGGCTTGTGACCCATTGCTCTAGCTGGGTCAGACATAGCAGCTGAGGACAGGAACCCTTCCTGTTGCATGCAAAACCGAGTTTTGAAAACCTGTGTTAGAAGTAAAGATTCATGAGAAACAAGGGACTTAGACTTAGGGTCTATTTTGCTACACCACATCTCCTACACTACTAGCTTTTAAACTGTATGTTACAAAGCACCGGGTAGTCCTATGAGGACCTTCAGGGCCCCCATAGCAGGGAGTGGGAGATACAATGGAAGGTCTTGGTATCTGTGGCTCGGTGGATCTTGCTGCTGATTCCCTCCAAATTGCTCATCTTTCCCTAGTTTAAATATTGAGATTCTGTGTATAATCTTATTCTAATAAATATTTCTGTGACTAAGACTTGTTTGACAACCATTGCCCTGTGCAAACTTTTTCTGATGACCAGTGAGAACCAGTCTTCATATTGTTATTTTATCTTCATGGAATGTGATCTCACAACCTTTCTAGATAATCTATGTTAGGATAATCTGCTTTACAGAAAAACTAAATCCGGACTTCTGGCCAAGATGGAGGTGTAGGTGGACACGCTGTGCTTCCTCTCACAACCAAGATTAAGGACAACAAAAATATAGAACCAAAAAAAACCCCAAAACCCAACCAGGACAGAGAGAAAATTGAATTGTACAGGAGTCCGACAATGATTCACCCAGACCTGTAAGAGGGATGGAGTCCGAGGCCCGTGGAGTTGGGTCACGGTGGGATAAGATGGTGGTTGGTGGTCCCAGGCGTGCAGTCACCCCAGGTGCATAGGCAGTGGTTGCAGGTTGCCGAACTCGAGGAGGCCAAGTGGGGCACACAAGGTGGCTGACCGCGGACACACATTCACACACAGATAAACCAGTCGAAATGGGCAGCAAGACACATTGCTCGATGCAGGGCCCCAGCGCTGGGAATGAAGCCTAAAAGCACCCATTGAAAACACATGTAGGGGCTGAGGTGCCAGGAGGGAGTCCCAGCCTCACAGGAGAGTTCATTGGGGAGACCCATGGGGTCCTGGAGCGTGTAGAGGCCCACCCACATGGAAATCAGCACCAGAAGAGCCCAATTTGCTAGGGAAATGTGGCTGAAGGGGCTAGAATCCGCAAGACACTGCGTAGCAAGCGCCATTGTTCCCTCTCGGACCCCACCCCCACATCCAGCATCACAGCCCAGCCACAAAGCTGCCCCGCCCTGGTGAACGCTTAAGGCTCCGCACCTCAGTACGTAACAGCCTTGACCAGACAAAAACAAAATGAACAAACAAACAAAAAAACAAACAAAAAACCAAAGCCAAGGATGGCTCAAAAGGGAGAACAGACCGGGCCCAGAGCTAATTCATCTGAGTGACCAGGAGGTGGTCAACCTATCAGATGCAGAGCTCATAGCACTGGTAGCCAACCTATCAGAAGCACAGTTCAAAGGTCTGGTGATTAGGAAGCTCACAGAATTCGTTGATTTTGGTCCCAAATTAGAGGAACAAATATAGGCTACAATAAGTGAAATGACAAAAAAACACATAGGGAACCAATAATGATGGGAGGAAAACTGAGACTCAAATCAATGGAGTAGACCAGAAGGAAGAAAGAAACAACCAAACAGAAAAGAAGGAAGAAACAAGAATTAAAAAAAAAAAAAAAATGAGGAGAGGCTTAGGAACCTCCAGGACATCTTTAAATGTCCCAACATCTAAATTATAGGGGTACCAGAAGGGGAAGAAGAAGAGCAACAAGTGGAAAATTTATTTGAACAAATAATAAAGGAGAACTTCCCCAATCTGGCAAAGGAAATAGACTTCTAGGAAGTCCAGGAAGCTCAGAGAGTCCCAAAGAAGTTGGACCCAAGAAGGAACACACCAAGGCACATCATAATTCCATTAGCCAAGATTAAAATGAAGGAGAGAATTCTAGAAGCAGCAAGGGATAAAGGCAAAGTCCCCTACAAAGGAGTTCCAATCAGACTGTCAGCTGATTTCTCAAAAGAGACCTTCCAGGCAAGAAGGGGCTGGAAAGAAACATTTCAAGTCATGAAAGTCAAGGACCTACACCCAAGATTGCTCTATCCAGCAAAGCTGTCATTTAGAATCGAAGGGCAGATAAAGTGCTTCTCAGATAAGGCCAAGTTAAAGGAGTTCATCATCACCAAGCCCTTATTATATGAAATGTTAAAGGGACTTATCTAAGAAAAAGAACATAAAAAATATGAACAGTAAAAAGACAGCAAACTCACAGATATTAACAACCACACCTAAAACAAAAGCAAACTAAGCAAACAAGTAGACCAGGAGTAGGAACACAGAAATGGAGATCACATGGAGGGTTAGCAACAGGGGAGTGGGAGAGAGAGGGAGAAAAGGTACAGAGAATAAGTAGCATAGATAGTGGGTAGAAAATAGACAGGGGGAGGGCAAGATTAGTGTGGGAAAAGTAGAAGCTAAAGAACTTATGACACATGGACATGAATTAAAGGGAGGAATGTGGGTGGGAGGGGGTGTGCAGGGTGGAGGGGAATGATGGGGGAGAAATGGGACAACTGTAATAGCATAATCAATAAAATATACTTTAAAAAAAAGAAAAACTAAATCCCTGTGTGACCATTCAAGTCCTAAATGTCTCCATAATCTTTGAACTGGAAGATGGGGACTAGCTGATGGACAGGTGGTCTTCATAGACAGTGTCTCTTCCATGACATCAACCTGCTCTGATGTTCCTTCCTGCTGTCCTGACACTGTTCCTCATCCTGGGGTCCCTCCCACCTGACACCCTCTTTGAGGCGAAGACCAGTTTCTGTCAGGCTCCTTCCTCTCCCTATTATATTGCAACTCACCGGTCACCTGCTTTATTGCTGTAGGATGTTGCTGAGGCATGTCTTTCTCATTTTTGGAAGACCTTAACCACACTATTCAGTTGAAGTATAAATAGGGTCACATCTCAATTTCATTTTTTTCTTTTTTTAAATTTTTATTTTTCTCCATTACCATTTACCCCCCTTTATACCTCCTCCCCTTGTAATCACCACAGTGTTGTCCATGTCCATGAGTCCTTTTTCCTTTTTGTTCTGTCCCTCCATCCCTAACCTTCCCACCCCATAGCTGTTAGCCTATTCTCTATCTATGAGTCTGTCTTTGTTTTGCTTGTTTGTTCAATTTTCTCATTAGATTCCACATATGAGTGAAATCATATGGCGTTTGTTTTTCTCTGACTGGCTTATTTCACTGAGCATAATGATCTTCAGGTCCATCCATGCTGTCTCAAAGAGTAAAATTTTTTTTTCTATTTTATGGCTGAGTAGTGTTCCATTGTGTAAATGTCCTATAGTTGTTTTATCCACTAACTACTGATAGACACTTAGGCAGCTTCCATATCTTGGCGATTGTAAATAACCCTGCAAGGAATGTAGGGATGCTTATGTTCTTTCAAATTAGTGATTTGAGCTCCTTTGGATATATTCCCAGATGTGAGAATATATATATATTTTAGTTAGTTGCTCTAGCTCCTCTACTCTCAGGAGCAGAAAGTCAGATACCCTCCTTTTGAAGCTCACCTCCTTCACAATTAGCCAAAAATCACAAGTGGCTATCAGTACCACTCCCAAATCTAGGTAGACAGAGGATTGGAGTGTTCCGTGATTCTGCCAGTGCTACTGTTTTGGTTATAGTGTTTATCCCATTCACCACGGGCATTGGTCCCACAGTGCAGAGAGCTCTGAGTGATCGCAGCAGGCAGCACTCTCGGACCCAGGGTGGCAGTTCTCCGCGGATGCTTCTGAAGCATTATCCTGGTGGCTGGGGCCCAAGGGACCCCGAGTCCTGTGTCCTCACCCTGAAACACACCAACTGCCTTAACTTTTTATGAAACCCAGGACACCAGCCCGGGACTGTCTTTACCTTGTGGCAAGTTCCTCCAGGGGCTACTGGTGTCCTTCCTCCTGGGTCGGGGCGGTGGGGGTGGGGTGGGTGATGCATAGTCGGGGCTATTCAATTCTAGCCTTCCTCTCTGGGAAGATGGGTGTGGTTGTGCTTCCTTCCCTTCCAGAAGGGCTCCTTTGCAAGCTGCTTCTCATCCTTTTCTGGCCCCAGTGCCCTGGACTCTACGTACAAGGCAAAGGAAGGGGACAGCCTTGGCTAGACTCCAGGAAAAATTCCCTGTTCCTTCTTTTCCACGGACAAATGGTCCCTCAAGTAATTTTTCTGGTAAATATAAAAATCTGCTCCAAGGTAACTTACTGTTGCTACCTCTGGACACCGAAGAGGCTGTTATTGCACAATTCCACCTCCAGGCATCACTTCACAAATATGCACTAACTCCGGCAGTTACTGTGGCCGACAGTGAGTCAAAATGTCACACCCTGGCGCGCTCACGTCCTGGTCAGACAACTTGTTGTTTCTTAAACATGCTCAGAGCTTTCCTGTTTTCAGGGTTGCACTCCGTCTCCTTCATTCTCTCATCGAGAAATGCTTTCCTTTCGATCTTCACCTCTGAATGTTACCTGTCACTCAGAGACCCACTCAGAAGCCCCCTAAACCGGAGGTCACAGGACAACCGACTCTCCTTCTTCTTAGAGCGCCCCTAGCCCTGTGCTCATCTCTCTCTCTCCCGCACTCTCTCGGCCTCCCTGGCCTAGGAGCTAGAGGCATTACACTGTGCAGCCCCTTGGTCCAAGTCCTGGCTCCCTGAGTTGTGGCTCTGTGGTCTCAGGAAACACAGTTAACCTTCTTGAATCTTACCTGTAAAATGAGGATGGTGATAGTTCATTCCTTATGGAGTTATTATGAAACTTAAGTTGGATAAACCATGCCTGGCACATAGAAAGTTAGCTATTCATTCAACAAATATTTAATGTGGACTCTATGTCCCAGGCCCTGAGGATGTCATGGTGAGCAGTCCAAATACCCTGCCTTTGTGGAGCTTACATTTTAGTGAGGAGGAAACACAATAGACAAACTAACAAATAAAAACAATAGCTGTCTCTCTGTACTGTGTACAATTAGTTTAGTATCCGCTGACAGACAGAAAACTGTAACTGAGGGAGTTACTAATTTGCCCCAAATCACACAGCTTGAGAGTGGTGAAACCAGGACTGGGATCCAGGCAGGAAGCCTTTAAAGCATGCACTTAAGGGTTAGGAAGAAACCAAAACCAGGAACAGGCAAAGAGAGTGGGGGTGCATGCATGTGTATAGGGGCAGAGAAGATAGGGGAGGGACTCCGAGAAAGTGACGTGAACTGGGAAGTTTTGGATGGGCAAAAGGAAGGGCAAATACGGAGACTGCAAGGTGGGAGTGAGCCAGACCCGGGTGGACCAGCAAGAAGTCTATTCCAGTCCGCCCTGGTGACCTCGGGGAGAGGAGTGTGAGATGAGATTGAGGAGCTGTTAACATGGACTGCTTTAAGTGCTGTTAGTCCCCCACCATTGTAGTTAGAGGTTTTGAGTTTCCCATTAGCCTGTGAGCCCAGGACTGTGTGTTGTTCCTATGGGTATGTGCCCTCAGGGGCTGGGTCTTGGCCTTATTAAATAGTAGACTTTAATGTTTGTTGTTGTTGTTGTTGACTTAGAGTTTCGGTCTAATTGGGAAAAACACAGACTCTGAAAAAAAAGAAAAAGACAGCTGGCTTTGCACTGGGACCTGGCCACTTACTAGCATCTGGGGGCAGCTCTCTCTCTCTCAATCTGTTCCCTCATTTGTCAAATGCAGAAAGGTCACATTTCCTTTAGAGCAGTCTTTTTCTTCAGGATAAGAGAGATAAAGCACATAGAACAGCCAGTGCACAGTAGATATTTCATAATCGTTACTTTTTAACCCTTCCCCTTATCCCAATACTCTGATCTCTTGCCCTTAGAACCATCCACCCATCATCCCCCTAGAAATTTTTCTTTTAATTCCCTGAGTGCTTTGGAAAGCTGACCTATCCTAACCCCTAGATGATGTCTCTGAGCAAAAAATGGCTTCTTCCTATTGTGGGGGCTCCATGGAACCTTGAGGCATAACCCCGGATCAACACGTCGCAGCCAGTCCTTCCTCCAGGGTTCTTTGTGGGGGATCCTTGACAATGAGCTAAGATTTCAGAACTGTGCTTTGCCTGAAAGCTCACACAGGCAGGGTCTCGCTGTCAGTCTGCTGATGCCAGTCAGTCTGGGACTGTGAGGGCTTCTGGGGGTTCCGCCACTTAGAACAGAGCCAGGCAGCAGCCAGGACCCTGCCAAGTGTGCAGTGTGATGGCTTTGTCCCCGTCAACTGTCCCCTTATCAGATACCTTGAGGTCACTCCCCTAGTAGACAAACAATTCTTATCTTAGATCTTGATTAATTCCTGGATGATAACACTACCTGGGACACCTGCAAACGAGAGGCTACCCCGATCACTGTTTGCTGCTTCCAGCCCTAAAGGAACTGAGACCTTTTCCTTCTCTTGCCTGGAAGCTAAGACCTAAGATGTGACTCCTTGTTCCTCTCTCTCCCTTAAACTTGTTCTGTGGTGAGTCAGCTGAAATATAAGACCTTTTCAGAGCTAAATTTACGCCCCTGTGAGGAATTTCTGTGCATATGTGATATGTAACCAGGCAATTTACAGGTACGCTCCAGTGTCTCAGAGCCCACCTCGTCACGGCTGAGTGCATTCCACTCATTGTCCAGCCTGGCCAGCTCGTTTGCTCAGTGCCAGCTCTCGGGTGAAACGGGTCCTTTCTGGCTGGACATTGAGTTCAGCTCTTTTGCAGCCACTAAGCATTATTGGTTGCTTCTCCTGAATTCTACACTCACTCAGAAGCCTGCCATGTTTCCTCCACCTGACCCCGTTAAGCCTGGGGAAAGTTTCATCAATGTCCAGCATCTCATTCAACCATACTCTCAGGCACTTTTCTTTTACTTCCCATTCACTCAAAGAAGAATTTATATTTATAAAACAACTCTCTGTATAATTGGTTTATTGTTAGTCCCAACTAACAATAAAAGAGGGAAAGCCCAAAATGATGATTGGAATTGACTCCTCATGTAGCAGTTGCTGAATAAGCATTTGTGGAATTGAATTAGTTTTTTGTTGAATATACCAGGTTGTATCCTTCTCAGAAATCCAACCCAGTCCTGAGTGTGTAGGTCTCAGCTAAGATGCTTCCAGCCTTATCACTTATAAATATTTCTGTAGGGATGGTAGGAGATCATTTTTCACGGTCCTTTCCAATGAAGCAGGTATTGACAGGCTGGGAGGCAGAAAGAAGCAATACTAATGATCATAGGTAGGCAGAAGCTGGGCTGCAATTTGATCGAAGCTGCAACATTATATATCACCCAGCAGATTAACTGTAATAGAGTGAGTGGCCTTCTGGCATTACAGCTGTGGGCACAAGGCTTTGGCAACTGTCACACTCACCATCATAGGCCAACGTGAAATCCGATTGCTAGGCACATTCTGGGTGCAGAAGCTGCGGCCCATTTAATTTTGCATCTCCAGTGGCTGGGCCTGGTTCATAGTCAGTGCTCAATAAACATTTGTTTGATGAATGAGTAAGTCAGGAGATGGACTATATAAAGCACAATAGAAATTTTAGAAGAGAGACTTCAGATTTTTCAGGGCCTTTGAAGGATAAGATATGTAATATGTGACTAGGTAGGGGACAAGCTAAAAAACAGCTTAGAATGGGGAGCTGCCAGCACACCTCTGAGAAGATGAACACAGCCATGAAGAGTCACCCAAAGGGTGTCTCTTAGTTAAGCAAATACAGCAGCCACCTATTGGCTGGGAAGAAAGGTGTAATGAAGACTTGTTTTCTTTTGTGTCATATTGGCAGCTGTGTCTCTGCTTGGTTTGCAGCACTCTGAAGAATGTTGGATCAATTTGCATATGGGGCCCAGGAGTTTTCTGGGTGAGGAAGGACAGGAGCATAACCTTTTTTTACAGAGTTTGGAACTGAAGGGAATCTGATGGGGGTGGTCTGGGGTGTCCAGGACCTTCACTGACTAGCAGAAAATCACTCTATGGTCTCCAGATAGGAGCTTGCCATAAAGGAATAGGGAGTCTGACTTTGTGACTTAGGCTCAACACAACAAAGAGTTGCAGTTTTGATATCATTAGAGTTACCAGAGATTATAGTTCATTCTAAGGGCTATAATCTCTGTTTTAGACAAAGGCATAGGATAGGGATATAACTCCTAAGTAAATAAGTACCCTGAACAATTTAGGGAAATTTATCTCATTTGTACTTAGAAATCCCTTGGGATTCTTACATAGGTTTTAGGGGAATATAATGGAGAGGAATGTGGGTTAAATGAAAATATGCAGCACCTCAGGGGATTAGTTGAAATTAAAAAAAAGTAGGAGTAACTATGTTTGGACTCCAGATTAAAGAAGTGGATAATGCCAGTTAGCCAGTTACAAATTGAGAAGTAAAGGAAGTATCGGCAGAGCTATGGAGACACAAATAAGTCTGCCACGTGGCTTGCCGGGTAGTAAAGGAGCCTTACTCTGCATGTGAGAAGGGTTGTGTTGGCCAGGTGTCAGACATGAGCCTGTCGGGTTGCCACAGCAGCAGGCCAGGAGTATGCACACTATTCCCGGAAAGTCATGCTTTTGGAGCTTGTAAGACTGAGAAGTCATTCTGGTGGCGGGAAGTAATCTCTAGGTGTTATGTAAAGGTCCTGAATTCAGAAGTCGGGAGACCCAGATTCTGAATTCTGGCACTTCCTGTCTTATGTTGTGAAATTCACTTCACTGTTTTGGGATTTCAGTGTCCTGAAGTGTGAAGATCATTCAACCATTAATTTACAAAGCAGTTGTTTGTTGAGCACTCGTCAAGTACTCTTGTGCTAAGTCTCAAGGAGGAACACCATAGAGCTCCTGTCTTCTAAGATGTGTAAACAAGTAACTCATTACCGTGTGGAGTGCACTTTTGTTGAGGGATATGCAAAACGTGGTGGGATTCCAGAATGATCCCTTACACTTATTGAGCACTGAACGTGGGCCAGGCATTGCTCCAAACCCTCGCAGGTATTGGCTTATTTAATCCTCGTAAGAACCCACACTGGAGAGAGCAACCTGCTTTAGTTAGTCTACCAATTCAAATATCAATCTCACCCAGAAACAACTTCACAGAGACACCAGAATAATGTCTGACCCCATGTCGGGCACGCTGTGGGCCAGTCAAGTCGACACGTAATGCTAACCATCACAAGTGCCGGGTGTAAAACAGGGTCGGTGGTTGGGGTGGGCACTGTTGGCTGCCTACCCATGTCCTCTGCTTTCCTACGAGCTCTGGTTTTGTTCAGGAACGTATTTCTGCTCCATGCAGCCACCAGCTTCAGGGAAGCTAACCTACCCCCAGCTCGAGGGGGATTGAGCAGAGGGAAATGCCATTCTTTTTGCCAATGGTTGATTTGGGAGTGGTCATGGGACCTGGTTCTGGCCAATGAGGCCTGAATAAATACCAGACACCTTATGAGAAGATTTCTCCTGATGAAGACATGGAGTCTTCCTCTTCTGCCATGTGCCAGGCCTGAGCATGGTGCCTGGCATGGCCACCTCAGTGTCCCCCTGGAGAGGAGGCTGACAATGAGGATGCCAGAGGAGAGAAACCTGAGCAAATGCCTTCACAGCCTATCCTACCTCACTGAACATCTGTTTTGTGAGCCATTGCCACCCTTATTGTTTATCGCAGTTTCAAGATAGAGTTTGTCACTTGCAGCTGAATGCTACCTGATATAACCATAAAATGAGGCTGAGGGCTTGGTTTAAATAAAGTTAATGAGGTTTTCTTTATTCCGGGGCTTCTTCTGTGGTTGTGCATTATAAATGTTCAAGAGAAGGATAGGACATGCAGCACCTCCCAGATGTGTGTGACCACGTGGAACTTTGTAGAGGAGAACCCAGAAAATTCGCTGTTCCGCAGAAATGCTCCTATAGGCAGTGGGAGACTTGTGAGACTTGAAAGCAGGTAGTGATAACATTACGTGCGCAGTAAACCCCACCCTTTTCTTCTCCAGAGACACCAAGAATGACGTCTCTTGTGATTTTAAAATTCAAGGAAACTCAGAAGTAGTTCTCCAGAAAGAGGTTACAAGTTTTGACTGAACTCTACCGATTTCTTAGTCTTCTTTCAGTACTCAAATCCTGTGGGGCTTGTATAATTTGGTATATGCATCTCTGAACACTGACCAAAATTTCCCTTCCTGTTTTAGTTGCTCTCCAACATCTGTGAATGAAGTTGAGATGTGTATATATATATATATATATATATCACATGTGCTCAACTAGTCTTTTTCTAGGATGCATTATTTAAAATAACCAACTGAGCAAATCCCTGCTCAGTGGGTCTCTGACGAACATTTAAGTTTTGCTTAGGCTCTGACCACATTTTTCATTTCTCTGGCTTTTTTTTTTTCCTACAGGAAAATGGCTTGAGGCCACAAAGGCCAGTGTTAAGAATGTTCTCTCCGTAGTGAGTGACAGGGTAGATGAACAACATAAAATAGAAGAATCTATTCTCTGCCAGATGGGAAAATTTGCTTCTGTGGCTTTCCTTGATCTATGTTAAATTCATCATGGTTTTCAAACTGAAACCACTTTGGCCCTAAAGACAAAGGGGAAAGAGAAGTGTGTGGCAGGTCCTTGCATTAAGTGACTGTACTCCCGGCAGATTTGAAGAGTGCCACCTTGGCAGGTCAGTTCTCCTGTTTCCTCCTCCACCCCATGGGGTGCTGGCCGTGACCTCCCAGGGATGGCATGAGATGGATGTGAACCGAGGGATGCAGGAACAGCAGAGCTCCTGTGACGATGGGGTGAGAGACATCGCTGCTGTTTTCTGCCCTCACATCGCGCTGTGGGGGAGTCTGCTGAGAACAACCTGGGCTCCAGAACATGAGGGTGTCTATGGAAGGGGTGACTTAACATTGATTGGGGGCCATAGAGAAAAACATTTCTGTCACATCCTCTTCTTTGTTAGAAGAAGGGCCTCATTCCTACCCTAAAGTCCAAGGCTCAAAGACCTCCACTGGGAATTCCTCTTTAATCCTTAAGAGGATCCTAAGCTTGGATCTCTCTTTGTTGTTCCAGGTTGCCCAACTCAGAGGAAATCTCTTAATTTTCTGACTGCTGGCTGAGGCCAAATCAGTATGGAAGCTGCTTTAAAAAGTCCAGTTTGGGCCAGGAGGGCCAGACAGTGGACTTTCATTGCAGGGCAATGATCGCACGTTTCTTCTGACCAGATAACTATAGGTTACAGGAGAAAGAGGAAGCCTGACCATCAATCAACAAAGTGCAATTAAAAATTAACATGCTGCTGTTTGCTCAATGATAATCTTTCAATCAGTCAATACTTGGAGGCTGTGCCAATAACCTGAATTGAGGGCAGCCACAGACTCTGCTCAGAAACCAGCCGGGGTAAACAGTTAAGGCTGAGACCAGCTGGGCAAGACTGGGGTTAAATGCACCTGGGGGGTGGACACTCACTAAGCAGTGGAGATTCCTTGCAGGGGTCTGGCAACTGTGGCTCTGGGTGTGGTGGGTTTGGGAGGACCCAGAGCCCTAGTTTTTCTGGCTATAATTTATTCCATGCCAAGGAAAGCCAAGGTCACCTGCCAACACCTTTTGCTTTTTCTCTTCTCTTTTCTGCCCCTTTCTCTCTTCCTAACCCAAATGGCTGCCAATCAGATGGCGGTGTGTGGGCAGGGGACAGAGAGGGAGCCAGTCAGCACCGGTGGGATATTGAGGTGCAACTGTCTGAATGTGAGGATGACTCATTCTCACTCTCTGTCTTCATCATGGGGGTTGAACATACCTGAGAAGAAGGCAGTGGTAGAAAATTTAGTTATAGCTCAGTATTTTAAATATACCTATGAACACAGTTCCTAGCACATAGTAAACAATTAATAAGTACTTGGTGAATGAAGGAAAGAATGAGTGAATGGAGTACGACCACAGAGGACTGGGAACCAGAAAATCAGAAAGAGGAAGCTTTATTTATGGGGCGGGGGAGAGAGAGAGATGTTTTGGGAAACTTGCCACATACTAAGTTTAATTACTGGGATTTTTAAACAACATGAATGTATCACATTTGTAATTAGAATAAATCAGTATGACAGAAATATTTACTGCACACTTAGTACATCTCAGGAATGATCTAGACCCTGGGGATGTAGAGGTCAGTAAGTAGTAGATGCTGCATTCAGGGGCCCGCAGTTCAGTATGGGAAGGTCAGACAAGCACTCACTTAGCAAGGTAGAAAGTGCTCAGAGTTGGCTGAAATACTACGTTTTTTAAAAGTTAAGATGAAAAAGCACATGGTGCCACCGGTGTGATTACTGTGCGGCACTGTTCCAAAGCGCAGTGAGAGCGCTCCTGCCAGAGGGGCAGTTGGTGAGGCTTTGCCCTGGCCTGGGAAACCCTACTCTGGTTCTGGCCTTCAAGACGGCTCTCTGCCACCCTATCTGGTCGGACCCAGCCTCTCCCCTGGCCTCACTGGCTCCCTCCTAGTGACCCTCAACCTTGAGGATAGAGGGAGCAGAATACCAGGGGAGGATAGTTGTCAGAAGGAGTTCCCAGGAAGCACAGCGGGAGAAGTAAAACTCACTGGTGGAACCCAGTGTTTGTGCTGGAAGGGCACTGGGAACATCATCAGCGCTCACACTCCTGTTTCAAGGAGGATGGAGCAGAGGCTCAGAGAGGGTAAAGGCTTGCCTCAGGTCACACGGTGCATCGCTGCCATGGCCAGAGCTAGAACCCAGGTTTCCCATCCTTAGGCTCAGGGGGCCTGCTGCTGCTCTAGGGGAGACCCCCTGCCTCTTTTTGGGCTGGCCAGTTTCCTCTCTTCCCTCCCATCACCATAGCAGCCTCCAAGTGTGTTTGCCTGGCCTTGAACTGGGTCCATGTTCCCAGGCTAAAGATTTTACCCCTGAAAGTCTGAGTAGGGGCTGAGAAGATTCACGAGCAGCCTGTTCAGATGCTCAGCTTGAGCCAGGTGGACTGCCTTTAACCACCTATGAGAGTCCAGCCAGGGAGGCCTGGAAGGTGGTTGCGACGGGGGAAACCACACTGAAGTAACCTCAGGTTTGGCAGGCTGGGGGCAGTGTCAGCAGGAGAAGCCTTGGGGATGGGGTGGGATGGGTTGTGTGTATTTGTGTATATTATACACACATGTCTGTGTCAGCACAAGTAGCTGTGGATTGCACACGTGTGTGCAGCCATTGAACAGAGTTAGACCCACATGTACTGAATGGAAGGAATGCCCAAAATATAGTGTTAAAGATACAAATTGCTGAAAAAACAAGTTTAGCAATGATCCTGTTTTTAGATCTAAAAATCCTTGATGAATGTTTATAGGTTTGAGAAAGATACAGGGGATACGCCCCACACTGCTAACCCTGATTACATAGCGGGATCGAGATTATTACTTTAAAGCAGTATCTCTGTAATAGTTGCCTTATGGTGGAAAGCCTGTTACCTAATTATAAAAAGCTTGCATAAAATAAAAAAGAAGAAAGCGTGTGTCATTATGCATGCATCTGAATATGGTAAAATGTGTGCGCACATGTACATATGTGTCTGAGTGTTTCTGTGCATGTGTTTGTATGGGAGAGGAAGTCTCCAGGGAGAGCAGTACTTTTGGGGCAAATTCCAGACACTGGTCGCAGCCTCCAGCCCTTGATCTTTGGAAAGAACCCTCAAGGATGTGTCCCTTACCTGTAAGTCTTGAAACAAACATCACCTGCATGGCAGGTGTGCTCTGTGTCAGGGCTCCTCGCTTAACCAACATGGCTTTGGATAAATTACCAACGGGACAGGCTGGAGTAGAGGTCGCCACCCTGCACCCAAGACTGCCCGTGGTTTGAGGCTTCTCTTGGAAAACCCACAACACTTTGTACAGCACTTGTGGGGCGCCTCTGGAGTGCAGAGCACTGTGTACAGCAGGGAATGTTTTTTTCTGGGAGGACAGCTGCACAAGCAAGGAGGCTGAGAAATCTCAGCCTATGTAGGTCAGATGCCTTCCACGGGCAGAGCAATTACCCTCTCCTTCCCCCCCTCTCCTTTCCCCTCCTCTCTCTTGCTCTCACCCTTCTTGAGATCCAGGATTTCACAAGCACCAGGATTTATTCGCCGAGTTGACTACAGCTCAATGTTTCCGTGTTGACCTGGAGCTTTACATTCCCATCTAGAGCTGCAAGAGTCCATTCCTACCAACTGGGCAATCAAACTATTTTTCCCTGATGTTGGGTGGGTTATACCGTGTGTGTAAGGAGAGGCAGCCCTGCCCCCTTGAGGAGACTTACCAAGACGGACAGGGGGCTGTGCTGGCTGCACCTGGCCACAGACTCTGAGCCATGGGATCAACTGCTCCTCAGGCTACAGCCTTGTCATGCCTCTGTATCCTGCTCGGCGCAATCAGCGCGGGCCTGTCAGACAGTGGGGCCTCCATAAATGCTTGTTGGATGAACAAGAAACAAAAAATATTTATGAGATCAAAACCACTTGGTCCCTTTGCAATAGAAGCCAGCTGTCCTAGTGAGCTGATGTCCTTCCTGCCTTAAATGTCACTGTGTCCCCTCTCCTCCTGAGCTGGTTGGTAGCAGCTCAGGGAGTTTTGAGAGGAATAGGGGCTCTCTGTGTCACTGGACCCTCACCTTTGGAAAGTTTCTGGGGACGAGGCAGCAGGAGCCACGCTGGTGGGAGCAGTAGGCAGAGGTGTTTTGGTATCTTCCTGATATCTTCTGGGCCCCTGAGAGGGTGGGTCTGTCCTCAAGGAATTGGGGGCACAGTGGGAGGAGACTGTGGCTACTTTTCCTCTAGAAGCTATAAACTTTGAAGAGGAGGAGGAAAAGAGGGGAGCATGAGGAGAGAGAAAGAGAAGGAGGGTGGGTATTGAGGATCCTGGGAGAGAGCAGGGGAGATGGTGAGAAGGAGCGGAGGGGGGAGGGGAAGCACACATTTCTTTATAGGGATTTCCAAAAAGCCAGGAGGGACCTTGCCAAGCCATTTCCTCACCACCCCAGGGTGTAAATGTGATTTTAATGCAGATGGGGAGCAGCTGTTAGTGTCCCCTAGCCTGCCCAAGGGGAGATTCTGGTCTCCTGGCCTGAAAACTCTAGAGCCAGGCCTCCTGGTCTCTCTGTCTGTCCTCTGTGCCTAAACCTGTAGCTCTGCCCTTCTGCCTTTATTGGAGCTTCTCTAATCTGACCGTCTTCTTAGTTCTGGCTGACTCTCATCCTCCAGCCTCCAAAATCCAGGCCTCTGTTTTGGACTTAGGGGATGTCCTGGCAATTCTCTTATTCCCAGTTCTCCCTGTGTACCTCAGCTGGACCTCAGCCACACCACTGCCCCACAGCCTGCATCGGCTGCTGCGGTGGCTGGCAGGGCCCATCAAATTCAAACTCCTCGCTCTACTCGCCATCTGTTTTAAATATCCTCTCTCCCTGGCCTCATCCTACTTACCGGCCAGGTTTCCGGCTCCTTTCCAATGGAAGCCTCCCTGGTGAGCCTTGACTGTACTGGCTTGATCTCTGCCTCTGTGCCTTCCTTTGCTGCACAGTTCCCATTTCCTCCAGCATTCATCTAAAGCCAATTCATCTCTCAAGACCGAGTTCAACTCCTGTCCGCAGCCACCCTCCTTGGTCCTTTCAGCCCACAGCGACTAGCCCATTCCCTGACCCCCACTGTGTGCGTACGTCCTTCAGAGGACCCACAGTTTTGCTTCTAATTGCTTTTGTCTCCAGCTCTGTGCAGGCTCTCTGAGGGCACAGACCATGCCTTTCACTTTCTTCTCCCTCTGTCTCAAACCAGAACTGGAATTATTAATTGATTGACATGGGAAAACTATAGCCAAAGAGATTTGGGGGAGGCAGAGTGCTTCAATAGTGCAGAACTTTCCTCCAAGGTCTTCGTTAGCCAAATATCATTCCCTGTGGCTATGTTCACATTTTGTCATCCCAGGTTTTGCCAACACTGTGGAAAACACTTGGATATTCCATTGTATGGAGTCATTTCTATTTTCTCCTTCACACAAGCTTGGTTATTCAGAGTCAGAAAACATCAGAGTGAAAACAGATTTGAGAGTCATCTGTCCTGATTACTCTGTGATATAAGAATTAATTACTGAACCTCCAGCCAATTTCAGAGACCAGAAACCCTGTGCCTCTTAGGGATATCCATTGAACCTCCAATACTTACAAGTGTGGGACCATTCACTGTCATTCAGAGTGCAAACCTACCTCCAATGGGTTAATACGGTAGTCATCATGTCACTGGCATTTGGAATTTTCTCCTATACTTCCTTTCAATGATGCTGTGGCCTTTCTTTCCATAGAATAAAAGACCAAAGAAGGTAGATTTGAATGACATCAGTAAGATTCCTTACAATTTAGATTTCTGTTCCAATTGTGACATATATCTTTATTACCTTTGTAATGAGTCAGAAATCTCTGGTGACAAGTGACAAAAGCTTTCCAGATGTCTTTAGGTGTCCAGGTGTCTTCAGTTGGTATATCTGGCCCTGAAGTATCAATATGTCTTATGGACCAGTTTGTCATTCCCTGCAGGCATTCCACTCCTTTTCTCCACTGACAAACCTCCAATGTGACCAGCTCCAGGTGATGAATCTATGATCACGGTGGCTACCTGTGTCAGAGGTCCCAAGCCCACCCCAATGTGAGTTAGCTCAAGACATGGCCCCTCCACCTCAGAGAACAGGTGGCTGCCTGGCCAGCAGCCCTAAAGAGTGAGGACAACAGGCTGTACCTGGAGTCCCAGCCTTCTCAAGGCCCCTGTGTTTATCAAACCCTGTAGCACTTTCACACGCTACTGCGGCTCCTTCTTGCTGCCACTGCTCCCTCCCTAACCCTAGAAGTAGCACCAAGGCTGGAAGCGGAGTGCCCTCTCTCCTGCCCGACTCCCTGCCATCGGGCACTCCCCTGTAACATGAACGATAAATGGCATGTCCACAGCATGCTCACATCTGCTGGTCCTCCAGGTGGATTTTTTGGGATATCATGTACACTAATGTGTAGGAGACCATTCTGCGTGGTGTGGGTCCAGCTCCCACTTGGAGATGCACAGGACCCACGCCCACAGATGGGTTCTCCTGTGGGGAATCAGACCTGCATTTGAACCTAAGCTGCTTTGAGTCTTGCTTTTGCTAACAACTTCCTTCCTAAAATCTATGCTAGAACTCCCCAGTGTGGAGTGTAACCGGCTCAACCACCTTTCCCTTTTCATTTGCTAATATCCTTCTTCTGTGCTGTGACTAGTGGCATTGGCTCCTTTGTTGTCTGTAAAAGGTAACCTCCTAAAGTGAACCTGTGCATAGTAAATGAGGATCATCATGTAATGTGACCAGAAACCCAATAAAGGCCTGTCATGGTGGAGGCCATGGGCTTTTGCTCCCCTTGAGAAAAAAAGCCATGCTGTCCTTTTTCCTCCACCGGACTCGGCAGTCCGTGTGAATGTCTCATTTAACCCACAATGATGCGGACACTGTGGGCCAGTGTCTGCTTCACTAATGCAGCTCCTTGGTTAGGAGCACCTGTGTTACACCCAGGTCCAGAGATTTGTGAAGAAGACTCACAGGACCCGGCACATAGTTGTACTCATGGCTAAGATTTATTACAGCGAAAGGCTACAAAGTCACATCAGAAAAGGAAAGTGTGTGTGGAACAAAGTCCAGAGGAACCCAGGAGTTCTCTACCAGTGGAGTCACGTAGGACGTGCTTAATTCCTCCAGCAAGTTGTGACAGTGCATGTAACATGTTGTCTACCAATGGAGAGCATCAGAGACTCAGTGCCCAGGGTTTTTATTGGGGCTGCTCATGTAGGCACACTCTGCCTAGCACATACTACCATTCCAGACTCCTGGAAGGAAAGCAGGTGTCCAGCAAAGCCATGTTACTTGCACATACACTTTTGGCACAGTGATCGTGGTGAGCCACTCTTATAAGCTCTGAGAATGGGGGGGATGCTCCCAAAACCCAAGTTTCTAGATGTTAGCCAAGGGCTAGCCTCATAAGCAGGCCTTCCTAAGGATATAGTCTCAGGCTTCCTAAGTTAACTCTCTTCTGCATGCTGTCCATTCTTCTTTGTCTGATACTTGCTTTGTCAGCCTCCCTTGCAGCTGTGACTAGCCACATGACTCAGTTCTGGCCAATAAATTGCAAGAGGACAGTGCCCTGATAACATCTGTAACTGTGATAGCCATCTTGTGACACATGCAAGGACAAAACTCCAATACATCAAAGATAGCATGGGGACAGGTGAAAAGGAGCTACCATATTTTTCAGACAGCAAGACAAACCTTTTCCCCCCCAAATTTGGGAGGAATAATGGTTGTTAATGCTGCTGTTGAGTTCTGTTTACATTTACATTGGTGAAATATTTATTATGTTTGTTATTAAATATTTTACCACATTTTTGCTACAAATTTTTTTCCCTATTTTCCTCCTCTAAAACCTAAGTGTGTCTTATGTTCTGAAAAATATGGTAGGTCCCTGGTAATACCTCTGACCCGATGCACCATTCTGGAAACAAAATATCTTCACACTTCTTTAGTCATGAGATAATAAAATGCCTTGATTGTATAAGTAATTGTTAAGTTGGATGTAGGTTGCATGCATTTCTAAGTAATATAATATGTACTCTTCTGTTATAAGTTGCACTGTGTCCCCTCAAAATTTCTGTGTTGAAGCCCTAACCTTCAGTACCTCAAAATGTGACCGTATTCGGAGATAAGGCCTGTAAAGAGGTGATCAAGTTAGAAGGAGGATGTCAGGGTGGGCCCTAATCTAGTACGACCAGTGTCCTTGTAAGAAGAGAAAATGTGGACATGGACATGCACAGGGAAAAAGATGTGAGGACACAGGGAGAAAGAAGGCCGTAGGGAAATCAAGTAGAGAGGTCCCAGAAGAAACCAAACCTGCCAACACCTTGATTTTGGCCTTCTAGTTCCAGAACTTCGAGAAAATAAATTTTGGTTAAGATACCCAGTCTGTGGTATTTTGCTGTGAAAGCCCTAGGAAACTAATATACTTTCCACATTGACATATTGACATATAGCTGACACATAGGTAAATATAGCAAGTTATAATTGACAAAGCAGGAACTTAGAAGAAATGGTCCAATCTGGTGGTCCCAATAGGGTGAGGCAGGAGGATAGATTAGCCAAATGCTTTTGCAGGAGAGGGGGCTACACGCACTCAATCTCATCTTCCAGAGGCTAAGGCTACTGTGTAACTGTACTGATTATAATGAGATGGTAATGAGACATAATGAGGTAAATGGTAAATGAAGCTGGGACATCTGGTGAGCACAGGCTGATGGAAAAAGGAGAGGCTCCTATGAGGAGGTCCTGGAGAAGGAGCAGGGGCAGAGAGAAGGGAAAGACCATATCCGTGGACCATAGAGAGACCAGATTCCTCTCTGTGTCACTAGGTCTTGGACAGACCGTGGCAGGCTCTGAGCTTTCTCCAGAGGCAAGTGCTCTTGGGTGGGAATCGAGCGAAAGTAGTTCCTGCTGCTGTGGCTTCTGACTTGCTGCAGGGGTCATGATCAATTTCACGTGGGATGCCTTGGTTGTGTCCTTCTGGTCAGACTTCATTTGGTCCTGTTGATCTGGGGCTTTTTGAAAATACTGTGTGGCCCAATATTATTGGCTAAGGTATGAGTTAAGTCAGAGCAGCGACAAACCCAACTCAGATTAAGTAAACAAAACAAAGCAAAACAAAAAAAGAAAGGGAAAGAAAAGAAAGTGCATTGGCATATGTAACTAGAATGTCCAGAGCTTCAGGGAGCTTCAGTTATACTGAAGCGGGCTTATCAGGGTTGGTTTTCTTTCTTTACCTCTCTGTTCATCTGGTCTCTGTAAGGCTTCATTTCTCCAACCGGCTGTTCTTACTTGACTGTTAAGAAAGTTGCTGGTTGCTCTTGCCAAAAGTAAATCCAATCATGAGGAAGTGATCAGACAAATCTAAATTCAGGAACATTCTACAGAATAACTGGAATATATGTGTGTGTGTATACACATATGTGTGTATATGTATATTTAAATGCCAATGTTATGAGAGGCAGAGAAGGGCTAAGAAGCTCTTCAAATTAAATGAAACTAAAGACTCATTTTCACTTATTTTTTTT